>JASANF010017419.1:0-10725 GCA_030248245.1 Trissonchulus sp. WLG1_4
CAAAAATGACCAAAGATTTTTAAATTTTTGCTTAAATCAATCGTTTCCCAACTTGATCACCCATGGTGTGATCTGTAATACAATTAGCCACTTTTATGGAGAAATTTTTCAGGGGCCATAACTTTTCATACGGAAGTGGGAGAATAATAATTTTAAGGTCATTTGAGAGGGAAATTGTGGTAGCTATTGCTGGTAGCTACTCACTATTCAGAAGCGGCTTATTTTTTTTTAATTTTAAATCAGTTTGGAATCTGTTGATTAACACTCCTTCAGACACATGCTCATTCAGAATTGGAAGGGCGCGGAACACGACCCAACCCCAACCGCAACCCAAAAATCAGCTCCTGCAGCTTACGCTGTGAACCTTAGAAAGCAGCAGCTTCTAAAGCTGTCACCTTTAAAGGAGAAATCTGCAGCTTAAAAGCTCACAGCTGTCACCTTTAAAGGGACTCACTGTTTAGGCAGCTCTCAACCAATATTTTGGCTGAAAACTGCCACCTACCACAGGACATTGGGCAAAGCCGAAACCCCGTGGGTGGAGCTGCGAACCTTCCTCTTAGAAAATCTCCCTCTTCCTCTTCCTCGCAGCTCACAAAAATAGCAAGCCGTCAAACTAGACGGCTTGCTTAGTCAAGACTGACGATCTTCTCATTTTTCCGCCCCTTTTTATACTTAATTTTAAACTCATTTGCACATCTATATAGTTTTTGAGTTTTTGAACAATCCCATTGGCTGGGAATGGATTGCACATACCACGTGAAATTACAAAAATGATCAATCTTTGTTATGAGATTCAAAAAGATAAAAAATCCAAAAGTTGCATCGGCCCGGAAACCAACTGGGTACCTCTGGTTCGCCGTAACGTATTACGTAGAAACCACACGCTAATCCACTGCGCCACCGGTGCTACAGAGAACTTACGTTTAAAATATCGTTAAATTGGTAAGTTCCTGCGGTGATTTAATGAAGTTGGTAAAAATAATTTTAAAATTTTAAAATTTGAAGCAGTTTTGATTAATCCGTATAAGTGTGTTAATGAGCATAACTTTGTCTTTCTATTGGTATACTCAAACTCGAATTATTATGTTTATCATTTTGCTTAGGATAGTTTATATCCTATTAATTATTATTACAAGTCTAGTGCGTCCAGTTTAGACTAGTTCCACCATGTTGAATTTATCTTAGCAGTCGTTTTTATGTTACATTACTTGAAAAATGAGCAAAAAAATTTTTAAATTTTTGCCTAAATTCAATTGCTCAGAGTTTTGATAACTCATAGTGTGATGTGTGCAATTAGCCCCAAACAAATGGTAACTACGGTATGTACGTAAGTAAATGATTGGATCGAAATGAAAATACTTTTGTAGTGCTCAAAGAATCCTAGTTTAAAAAATTGAAAAAAACGACCCCCTACTGGACTCGAACCAGCGACCAGCGCGGTGCGACGCCGCAGTGCTAACCACTACACCACGGGGGTACGAGAAAGGTAAGTTAAAATCGGTTTAAGATCTTTTGCTTGTATTAGTTAACACTATGGAATGATTCCAAAAATTAATTTTGTTTCATAAAAAGAATTTAGCTTAGGTACTATGGTAATACTGATAAGAGTAATATAAGCTTTCGTTTGGTGTATTCAAATCTGGATTATTATATTTATCATTTTGCTTAGGATAGTTTATATTCTATTAATTATATCCTATTAATTATTATTTTTTTTTGAAAATTTAACAGGTTAAAAGTAGAAAAAGTAAATAAATTAACATCAGGGGTCCATGTTGAGTGTTTAATAGCAAATGAATAATAATTTCATTAAATTAATTATTACAACTAAATAAGTCCAATAAGTTAATTTTGGCGAAAGTAATCTTATTTTTTAATTTTTTTACAGGGACTCAATTATTGTGGAGATATATTACGAAACTTTACTGAATACAATGATACGCGAAAACCCAGTTAGAACCGTATGTTTTTTGAAAATTTTTCTGTAGGTATAACTTTTGGTCAGCTTTAGCAAATTTATTTATTTTATTTATTTTCTTTATTTACTTTTTCATTTTATTTATTTGAAGGATTAAGTAAATATTTGCTTCATAAAATAGCATATGACTGAAATTATGCTGCAAACGGACTGTTAGTATACTATTATAGGATGGATTTAATTTTAATATTTAGTTTTATATTTGATAGGTTTTTATTTTTAAAAATCATTTTATCTGAAAAAGTTCAAAAGTTCAACAAAAACTTTAATAGGTATCGCCCATTTTGTATTTTGGCCTTCATTTTTAATGTCTACTTTTTATTTCTTATTGCTTATTTCTTATTTCTGCTGGATTGTTTTTGTTTAACAGCTATTTACTCTGAATAAAAAAGCAAATGTTTTAAATTTGTGTTTCAGATCACCCAACTTCTAAGCAGTATCGGAAATTGTATGCAACTGGCTTTTGGGGCTTCAATCATAACATTGTTGGAAATAATATATATTATTCTGACTTGTTGTACAATTGTAAAACAAGAAAACGATTGAAATGTTGTTTAATAAAGTTCATGGGTATTTACTTTTGTTGCCACGTCCAAGTTATAGCATACCTGTGCATCAAATGAAGATATCATACCTCACTTAACAATTTCTGTATTATCTTGTTTTTACACTCTTGCAGACATACATCCTAGTTATTGAGTTATCGCACTGTGTATTTCAAGACATAATTGGTATTTTTGTTAATTTTGGAGAAAAAAGTGGTTTCATGCAACGCGTATATGCTTCATTTAGGGATTGGTTACAATCGCGCTAGTAAACAGCAGAGGCTTTATTGCAGACAAGCAAACATCCATTTGACTTCTATAAGCCAGGTTCATACTTGTCCTTGTCTTTGTCCGTCTCGTTTTGTCCCTAGGCGAATTTAAAAAAAAACAGCCAAATTTGCACAATTTTTTTGCCCAACGATAGTTGACGTCACTTCTAGACCGTATACAAATATTTAGCTCCAACGCATTTTTTGTCCATTTTTCACAGCAGGTGACCGAAATGTGTCCTTGTCCCTGTCCCTGTGTCCTTAAGGACAAGTATGAACCGGGCAATAAAATGACACTGGCGTGTCATGTTTTGGCTATATGTGAACCTGCAAGTCAGTCTGCAGCATTATAGCGTCATCTAGAATTTCGACCTCTGGCTCCTGCAGCTGCAGCCCTTGCGTTTGCGGCAACGCCACGCCAACGCTCAACGCTTGGTTGACGGCGTACTCAATGACTGGCGTCAGAAAACGCAGGCCACAGCTCACAGTCGAGGCTTCTAGTTCCTGAATCTCAGAATCCACTAGTTCTGTTTGCAAGAATTGCAACTTCACCGTTGGCACTAGTCGGTTGTTGGAAATGACTGCAGTTGCCTGACCGGATATGATGCTAGACAGTTGGAAAATGGCACTTGAGTTGGTAAGATTGGCAGAAGCTGGTGCCAAAGTGATACTGGTGTTCAGCCGGAAGGTAGCCCGACCGGGATCTAGGGATACTTGGGGTTGATCGTCCACAGCTATGTTCAGCACCAGGCTTTCCCGGGGATATCTTTGCGCCAAACTAGGTGCCAATTTGCCCATGCAGATGCGCGTATAGTCGCAGTGGGTTTTCAGCAGTGGCATTTGGGTGTCCGTAAAGCTAGCCTCCAAAACACCATGGGCCTGAGCCGTTCCCAGAAAAGTCTTCACCAGGGAAGCTGACATCATGACTATCGCCATTCGGTCTGGCCTGCTCATAACCGGGAGCGGCTTGGCGGCTACCGGTTTGGCTTGCTCTCCGCGCCAACTTAGGTCCCCCTTGTATTCCATTAGAATAGTCTTATCGCTTGTGGACGCTGGCTTACTGACCAAACTAGCATCGATTTTCATATTGGCGTCGAACACAAACAGACTCGTGGGAAGCTTCGCAATTACCTGGTTAAAGTCCGTATTGGCCATTCGTACGGTTTCACTGCAAATAGTGTCTCTCAGTTTGGAAGCTAAGCGGTTGCGGAACACTCCTTTAAACAAACGAGCAATGGCCGCGAAAAACTTTCCATTAATAGACAAGTTATCGACAGACAAATCCACCTTGCAAACAGCGTCCGTAATTTTAGGACTGCCTTTGTCCGAGTGACTGAGTGCCAAAGTGACCTCCAGGTTGATGCCTTTGATCTGCACCTGAAAGGTCCCGGTTTCGTGGAACAAAAACCAGTCATACTTCCAGCCGCCTGAAACCTGTAGCATTCCGTTTCTGGCAAGCACGTTGAAATGGTGCGGAGGTTTTGGCTGCAACTCAATGCGAGGTTTCACTGCTTTCGTGATGGCGATATCCCTCACCAAAATGCTGCCATCTTTCATATCTGGAAACTTCTGTTCTGACACATGACGTGATATGACGTCATTAGCAATGTCAGTGGCGTACTGTATGCCTTTCTCAGTCAGTAAAACCTTCACTTGTCCGTGGCCGCGGCTTGTGTGAGCGGCAGCTAGCAATATCGTACACCACAAAAGCCACATTTCAGTGCGGTATGTCAGTAGAATGAACAGAGAACGACTGCAGATCCTTTGGAACGATCAGTTGCATATTTGCGCACCTGAGCCTTCCATTGTCAATATTATTTGCTGATAAAGAGAAACAGAAATATTTGCGGTGCGTATCTTTAGTTTTTCAGATTCTATTTAGTTTAGTCAGGCTGCCACAAAGGATCTCAATAGACCAGCGGCAGTTGTTCAAATACCCACAAGAAATGTGAATGAAGCGTTCCAACCATCATTTGATTTCAGCCTGTGTACCATTATGCGGCAGTTTTGGGTGGTTTTGTTGCTTCTTGTGGCTGTTTGTGTATCAGAAGAGAGTGGACAAGTGAAGGTTTTGCTAACTCGCAAAGGACTGCAATATGCCACTGAAATCGCCCGTGACGCCATTTCAAAGCATGTGGCCTCGCAAAAAATTCCAGACATGCGCGATGGATCAATTTTTATCAAAAACATTCGCATCGTGGACATGATTCAACCAGACATCCAACTGAAACCAAAACCGCCACAGCACCTGCAGATTCAAGCTACCAAAGGAACCATCGACATCTCTGGCGACTGGATTTATGAATGGTCATTTCTCTACGAAAGCGGTACGTTTTCATTGACGGCTAAGAATATCGACGTCAACGTTCAGTTGACGCTAAGTCACGCCGAAAATGGTGTCCCACGGATCGCCGATCCTAGCTGCAAAGCCAGCCTGGACGTGGAAGATTTGCAGATCCATGGCAAAATATTGGCAGCGGTGGCAAGTTTGTTCAAAGGCTCAATCCGGAGTCGACTTTCTGCTCGGCTTCGGTCGACGCTGTGTGAGCAAACGCTCGAGATGGTCAACCGGGATGTGAACGGTTTGCTAGCCACAGTCCCGACTCAGTTGTTGCTGTTCCAGCAACGCATGAAGATCGATACTAAGCTGGTAAAAGACCCCGTATTTGATTCAGACCAGTCGATTTTGGTGGAATACCGTGGTGCTCTGAGTTGGCGCGGAGAAGAGGCACAACCCGTGGTCACAAAACCCCTGCCGGACCTTCGAGGGTTCAACCAGAAAATGGCGCAAATCGTCATGTCGGATTCTTTGGTGAAGACTTTCTTGACCACAGCGCAGACTCACAAAGTGCTGCACAGAAAATTGACAGCAGACGATTTGGCTATTCTAAGAATAGAGTGTGAGGCAAATTCTCTGTGTTTGGGAAGAATGGTGCCTTCTTTGACTGACCGGTACGCCGACAGAGAGTTTGGTTTGTACCTGAGCGCTTTTGGGGAACCGGATATAACTCTGATTGATGGTCGAGCTAGTTTTGCGTTCAATATCTCCATCAAGCTCATGCCTGAACCTGCAGAAACTCACTCACACGAGGATGCATCAGAAGAAGGTTTTGTTGAGACTAGCTCCGAAAAAAGTTCAGAGCTAGGAAAAGTGGACAAAATCTCAACGAAGAACGAGTCGAATTCGGAACAATCAAAGGAAAAAATAGCAACTTCGAAAACCTTGGATAAACCCACAGCTAGGCCGAAGAATATAAAACCGGAAGAAGAAACTGTCATTAGTTTGAGCAGCAATGTGGAAGGAACGGCAAAATTTGAGATCGTCGAAACCAAATTGGCTCCAAAGCTGAACTTCAGCACGCTCAACTTGACCATTGAGAAAAGCAGCATCAACGCCGACGAAGACGAGTTGAATTGCGGTCTGCAATTCTTGAAGCCATTTTTGACCAACGTCATCAATGAAGAACTGGCCAAAGGAATGCAGCTGCCCAACATGGGCAACCTGCAATGGGTCAATCCTGAGGTCACGGTTGTGGACCATGCAATCTCATTGGAAACTGATTTTGCCATCAATGTTTGAAATATGCTACAAAGTCTCAGTGTGATAAAATTAAACAATGGACCGAAACTATCATTTTTAAATAGTTGACCAATTGAGTTAATAAAAAGTCAAGACACAGCCATGTCTGCATGTAGGCTATCTGGCAAGACCTAGGCGTAGTAAGCACTAAACATGCAATGTTAATGGCGAGGCGTCAAGCAAGAAGACTTGCACATAGCAACCGTCATGCAGTCGGAACAGAAATAAACGGGTACTGACTCAAACAGCAACCAAACATACTGCATGGACATCGTTGGTGGAAAGCAGTTCATTCTTAGCTCAGTCTTGCTTGAGGCAGTCTCAGGGCAACGTTCTAAGTTCTAGCCTACGTAATATGTACAGAATTTTTTGTTGTGAATGTTGTTGTCGATGTTATGATTTACTGAAATAGAACGCCTTAGATTTGTTTTAACGTAAGACAGCCTTTATGCATTCCACCCTATAAGTCCAGACAGAAAGCAGACAGAAACGAAAAAACTCAGAAGTCACAGTATGCTACACAGTATGCAATTGTAGGACTCGGTGGCAAAACTACTTTGAGCGTTTGGTTTAGAGCAGGGTAGGGCTTGCGTTCAAAATCAAGGCGAAGAAATTAAGTTTTGGGAAAAATTAGAAAAGAAAGCCTGGGAAGAACGGGAGAAAACTAAGTGCTACTGCGCCTACTTCATTATGCTGTGCAAAATTAGGGTTAGCAGTTGAGTTGTGGTGTCCAGTACTTGCGGCAGCGACTAGGGTAAGAAACCAGACTAGAAGCAGTGTGTTTTGTTTGATACAGTTGTCGTGCAACTATCAAGTTTGAGCGCTCTGCCACAATATTTCTCACATAAGCCAGGGTTTAAACCCATGTAAAAAGTACCAGCTGATTTTGGTAAGTGAGCAAAAGCACAATTCTAACTCTAAAAGTTTGTGGCTGTATTGCACGTTACTTTCATTTGAATGCAGATGCACTCATTAAGATGTAGTCCGAAGCCAGATATATACGGTTGATACTGATCACGTAGTTTGCTTACGGTAACCAATTAGTCAGTTTTTAGAGCAGTGAACCTCTCTCGACGCAGGATCTTCTTGGCATAGTTTAGCACGTGTGGTTATGCGGGAAACTTTATTTTGGTATATCAAGGTCAGGCAAAATCAAATACACGGTGCAGGAGCGGCCAAAATTTTAATAATTTTGGCTCTTTAGGGTAATATGTGATGTTCTGTCAAGTTTTTGTAATTTTTACCTAAACTCTGGCAGTTTTTTAACAAATCATTAGTTTTTTCTTAGGCTTAGGCTTTGGTAAGCCTATGTCTAAATATATGCAGCAGACAGTGCGAATATTCCAATTATATAATGCGCCCGCTCATGCATTTTTTAATGAGTCATGGGCCATGGCTGCCCTATGCAATACGCCATGCAATAAGCTGCTCATGCGATCTCGTATGAACAAGCACGTTTTGTAAGTAGAGTTGAACTAAATTTGGATAGATTTCGTTGCGACATGCTTGCAGTGCTGAGGATATTCTTCGAATATAATACGCGGCACGAAAATTTTTTAGTGCCACCATTTTTATAACTAAATATGACCACCATCATATCCTTTTCTAGCCAGCAATATCAGAAATTATGCTTAAACAGTTATTATTGTAAGGCTTAACCTGGGCATCGAGTCGCCTTACACTATATTGGAAAAATTTATATGGCACCGTTTAACCTGATAGATATGTTTATCTGCATATGTAAGAATTAAATAATGTGGGCAAGTTTGTTTCGGCTGGTGATATTCACTCGCGCAATCGCGATCTTTTCCGGTTACTTTAGCAAAATTCAGTATGTACATATAAGCACGCTAAAAATCTATTGCTAACAGCAGCTGCAGTGTCTGTCAGCCACGGACGCAGTATAAGTATGGGTTATAGCACTGGTTGGCGTGCTATAAGTGATTTATACTCATGTTTCTGTGAAACTCCGAGTGCACCTGCACGAGCGTTTCACACATGCGTATCAATTACTTTTAGCACAACCACCAGTGCTATAAGTGACTTGTGAATCGATTCAAGTGTAGCGTGCAGTATAAGTCGGGTTATTGCACTTTACCGTAACACTGAATCGAGTTACAAAGTTTGATGATACTTTGGTAAATTAACTTCATATATTCCACATATGTCGCATCCTTAGGATTTGGACTACGTTTGCGGCTTGTGTTTTATATTCCCATTTGTGACAAAGAGAAAATATTGTAACTGCAAGAAAAAAGCTCGTTTTACAGGAGGAACATTGTACTTCAGTAGAAATAAATTTTATTTAGTCAGTAATAACGTTTCATTATGTGCATACTTGCAGCCTTGCAGGTCACTAAAATTCAGTGACAACAACTTCTGCCCTACCACGCATGATTGGTTGTCAGCGTCATCTTAAGTCTGAAATCTTCTGGTTCCAACGCGTTAATGAACAATCTGCGAAACATTGTCGCAACAGGTTTCGTCACAACACTGTTCAATGAGGTTAGTGGCGCTATGAACCGACATGTTCTGTATGATCCGATAAACGCTCGCACAAACGGTGTTGCTTGTCGCTACATAGGCTATGTATGTACAATACTTACGTACACAATAGGATACACACGCCCACACAAACAATGGTTTTTCGAGACCTGCCAGCAGTTTTACATAGAACTGCATGCAATCATAGCAGATGATTGCACTATAGTATATACGCGGCGGCTGAGGCCGCCGCGTAAAAAGTGTTAAACCCATTTCACACGAAGCCACAGTTTGGTGCAAGTGACATGACAACATCCCATGAGACATCTCATGCGACGTCGCATGCGACAATCTATGCGACATCCCATGCAACAGTGCATGTGAAATTCCATGCATCATTGATTGCGACATTCAGTCTATACCCATTACCCAGTTATGACTTTATGACAAAAATAAAAAATTTGAAACCCTAAGCAAACAATTATTGATTACAATAAAACAATAGGCAAAAAATTAGCCCTACGTTCTTAGTTACTAACGTTCAGTCTGGTAGTATTGTTGTTTGTTTTCCGCGCTAGACGGCGGTGGCGTAAATTTTGCAGTGTATACAGTACGCTCAGCTGTCTTTCTCATAGAATAAAAAATACAAAGGCTCCAGTTGTTTGAACAGAGAGTCAGTTGCCTATTTCATGTCGATAATGTCGTTGGGCAGTTTTCGACGTTCCAGGTGCTCGAGCAGGTTACCATGCCATTTTTGACACCATCACAAAGCGAGTAGGTCGCCATGCACTTCGCGCTCTCGTAAACGACGCCGTAGCCCAGCATTAGCATCAATTAGCTACCGCTACAGATCCCCAGCAACAGACACATCTAACAAATCTGAGAGCCATCCTGTGGACAGCCCAAGTAAGAGCCGGAGTTGAATCCATAAGGTGCCGCAAAAGTAAAAAAGCACCATCAGATCATGACCGGTCATGGCTGTTACCAGATGCCCAAAAAACGTGGTAAAAAGATGTTCTACCACAAGCAAACCAAAAGCGGTATATAAGATACGACAACAAGCTGCGTAAAAAACTCAAGTGTCAGACTGTCAGCTCTGGATATAATGGGACTTCATATTGCGGTCACACCAGCGCGGTGTCTTCTTGTTCCAGCACTAGAACTGGAACGGTGCAAGCAAGACGTGAAACAGCCAATGGACAAAAGCGATGTCGCTTATCAACCGCAGCTGTTTCTACTGACAAACAAGCGTTTTTCGCTAACGCTAAGTTGACTGACGCGTTTTTTGCTAAGCTAACTAACTGAGGTTTAACTAACTACCTAACTAAAGACCATTATGAGCTTCTCAGCCAGTCCTGACAGAAATCCAGCAATTTTTGCATACAATTGCTGCTTGTTCCGCTACAAATCAGCCAATTTTGTCATTCTACACACACTGCTGCCCCTGTAAAAACGCAATTTAATAATACTACAATTTTTACCGCTTTGGTTACCTTGGTGATGACAAACTCTATAACATGTACGGAAACGTACGTAATCGACGATTGTAATCATAAGACACTTTCATGTGACACTTTAACGACGTCAGATCATCTGGCCCAAATAGCTCAGTAGGGAGAGCGTGAGACTGAATATCTAAGGGTCTCTGGTTCGATTTCGGCAATACTTTTGATTTAATAAATTTGCTGTTTTTTTAATTTCTAACCACGGCTACTAATGTAACGGGTAATCCAAAAAATTTTAGCGGATCAAAGTATCGTGTTTTAGCGTGTTGCAATGTTTAATGTTCACTAAAATTTGCTTAAGTTCGACAAAATTATTGCTAACCCCCTTATCCAAAATGGATTTAGCGGATTTGATTTAGCGGAT
>JASANF010017421.1:0-33477 GCA_030248245.1 Trissonchulus sp. WLG1_4
GGATGTGAATGGATTCAAACAAGAAGGAATGTGCAAGCATGACTTGACTATTTGGAAAGGAAAGCGAGTCAGCGCTTCACAGGCATATTTGTGGCCGGTTTTGAACCGGTCAAACTTAAAAACCGTTAACGGTGCGCTGGCTAGACGACTACTGTTTGACAAGAACCGCGCTGTTGGCTTGGAATACGAACAAAATGGAGAAATACAAACAGTGATGGTGGAGCAGGATATTGTTCTCTGCGGAGGTGCGATTAACAATCCCCAGTTATTGCAACTTTCTGGAGTAGGGCATGCTGATTTTTTGAAATCGCTCGATATACCTGTTGTGCAGCATCTGCCTGGTGTTGGAGAAAATCTGCAGGAGCATTTAGCTTCGACTGTAACGTACCGTTGCCCATTGCCTGTAACGGCATGTCGAGAATATAATAAACAGTTTCTACTTAAGTATACGTGGAATGGACTCAGATGGTTTCTGTGGAAAAGCGGTCCAGCTGGTAGGAATTTTGTTGATGCCGGCGGTTTTATACGAAGTGATGAATCTTTGAAAACGCCGGACATTCAATACCAATGCATTCCGATTTCTGTAAATATGGAGGATGGAACAATAGGCGGGAAGGATCACTTATATTTTATACATATACAGCAACTGCGACCAACGAGTGTCGGCTGGATTCGAGTGAAATCGAGAAATTTTCGCGAGCATCCTCGAATTCAGCCAAACTATTTGGCAACTGAATTTGACCGTGAAGTGATGCGCAAAGCCGTCAAAGGTGTACGCCATATAATGTCACAGAAATCCATTCAACCTCTTAATGGTGGGGAGTTCGGATCCGTGGCGGATGCAAAAACCGATGCTGAAATTGATGCGTATCTCCGAGAAATTTGCGAAACAGGAGCTCACCCGGCATCCACGCTAAAAATGGGCTCTGAAAGCGATCCCATGGCAGTGGTGGATCCGAAAACCATGCGAATTTGGGGCTTCGAAGGGCTTCGATCCGTCGATGCTTCGGTTATGCCAAGCATGATTGGGGGAAATCTGAATGCCCCGATTATCATGATGGCTGAAAGAGCTTCAGACCTCATTGCAGGGAAACCAACACTACCTCCTCTGAATGTGCCAGTTTATGTGCCAGAATAAAAATTAGGAATATTCTTAGAAACCATATCTCATTTTCGGTTATTTAGCAATAAAATAGATAGGCTACATATATAAATGCTCAATGTTTTATCTCAGCAGGTTTGACCACAATACTCAGGCAGACAGTAGTCGACAAGACTCCCAATTTTTAGCAAAATTACCGCAGAGAAACAATGTTGTTTTTCCTGTTGGGCCACAGCCCAACAGGTCTTTAATTTTGATTCTGGTATCTTAACACAGTGCTAGCGTTAAAGTGTCAATGTGCGGAGTGTGTTTTGCACGTCTTTTACCTTAAGCCCGTTTCACACGAGGTGGATTTTCAAGGGGATCCCCAGGGGGATCCCCTTGCGTCCCCAAGCGTCCCCAAGGGGATCCCCGAGGGGATCCCCTTGGGGACGCACGAGAAAGCGTGGGAACGCAGGGTGATCCCCATGGGGATCCCCGAGGGGACGCATGGGGACGCGTGGGGACGCAGGGGGATCCCCAGGGGGATCCCCGAGGGGATCCCCATGGGGAATTTAGCTTATCGCTCTCCGAGCGTTTTTTCAAGGGGATCCACATGCAGTGGCCAATCAAATAATATCACGTGAGTCACAAAATTTCACAGGATGCTTGAATTTTCAGTTATTAAAGTTTTCGCAGGCCATTATTACTCTTTTTATACATACATGTTACTGTGCTTATACAACACGTATACATATGAACATTGTACCAATACTGTGTTAAAATAAAATATTAAAAATAGAATATAAAAATTTAAATTATTAATTAAGATGTAATATATAGGTATAACATATGTATAATTAATACTGTGCAACTTTTGCGGTAATTAGAATAATCAAAAAATCATTATACAACCACCATAACAATACTACCTACTGGGAAGGCATTTTTGAATCCCCGCGCGAATCTGCCTCGTGTGAACGGCTTTCCCCAAGGGGATCCCCATGGGGATCCCCGGGGGGATCCACATGCGTCCCCACGCGTCCCCTTGAAAATCCCCTTCGTTCCCCATGCGTCACCTCGGGGATCCCCTTGGGGACGCGTGGGGACTCCCACGGGGATCCCCCTGGGGATCCCCATGGGGAAAGTCCCCTTGAAAATCCACCTCGTGTGAAACAGGCTTTAGCTATGCATCTGTCACTATTAAAATGCCTTGTAAAATCAGTGTGTTGCTGCTTTAGTGGTTTCTGAGAATGCAGTTTGAAAATGCAAAAGTCTGAAAAAAGCGCTCATGTAGGAATCGACCACATCCCGTCAGGTTGCGAACCTAACAGACTAACAACTCGGCCAGTCAGTTCTGATGCTTCAATAATCATGATATGTTAGAAATCGACGATGGTATTGTGCTCTTTCAAACTGTCATAACTTATTTGCAGCAGAGCTTGCTAGATAAATTTGCAATTACGCATGAGCAAACATGAAGTTCAATAATTTATCTTTATTTAAGATCATTAATTAAGTAATTAATCTACCTTTCTAATTCCGACTGCTGAAAGCTTTAAGCTAAGATTTTGCAGTTTCAATGGCTGTAACAGGATAGGCTTTTCATGGAAAACATGCAAATTAAGAAATAAACCTTTCACTGGCCCAACAGGTTTACGATGGCCTCCGGCCAATGTACTTGAAAGTGTATGCTTGATACAACTGAATACTTTTGCCGAAAACTTAGCTTGTTAGACTTTTTGTTTAATCACGTTTACCGCGCAAGAAAATAGTTGTTTGTTCAAAATTACCAAACTAACTTGTCGGCTTGATTTGTCAAGTGTTTCTACTTTTCTACTACATATAATTTTTGCTTCAGACAGGCAAAAACAAAATTTGTGGCCAGACATCCTTAATGTGTACCAACCACATATTAAACTTTTTTATTAATCGCCTAAAAAATGTTTACTACATTTGTTTTTTGAACTAACATTTCTAAAACCATTTTGCCCAACCTAACACTTCCGTTTGATTACCCCTACATGGTTTTGCCATATATTATTCGGGCCAGATTTGTAATAAACGCTGGAAACTTTGGGCGTGAATTTTAGTAGCCGGCAATTCCCTTTTCTCATTTATCATAGGCGCTTTTTAACGGGGAAGTACTATTCTTGTGGAACTTGAAATCTGTGTTTGGTCGTACATTTGTTACATGTGACTGTTAAGGTGTATTATGTAGGTACATATGTTAAAAAACAATGTAAATTAAGTTGTAAGAAACAATTCAATTGCATTGTATGCACAGAAAATACTGATTTCTCTAATTTTCGACCTAGTTCGGCGGTGCATCAACCAAATTTAACAACCGATAGCTTAAATTAAAGATAATCATCTTGCTTAGGTGCCAATTTTTGTTGAATTTTAGTTAGTGGTGGCAAATTTTCAGTTACTTTAACTTTTATCGAAAGTGACATTTTAAAAAGCCTACCATATTGAGGCAAATCATAATAATTACCATTCAAGAAGTTCGGCACCTCCATATACATCTGTTCTAATAGTGTGCAAGCAAAGTTTCATTCGGATCGGTTTTCACAGCTTACAGTAATCTTGATAAACCCTATAGCCCAATTTTAGAACCATGAAGTTTGCCTACACATAACGTAAGTTTAAATAATAGTGTAGTTTTATCAATGCTGCTCAACGTATTTTGGAAACTTTTTTAGGAAGGTTTGCCTACACAAATAACCTTTTAAAAAGTTGCAGCTAGAAATTCGCTTCATAAAACTCTTTAAAAGTACCAAAAGCCTTGTAGAATTTTTTGGTATATCGAATTGAAGATTTTTCCCGTTGAAAAATTGGTTGAAATTTTAAGCTGGCCAAAATTAGACGTTATGCACATCAAGTGAAAGTTGGTTTAATTTGAAACAACTCTTCTTCTTGAGACCAACGTAAACTTGATTGAAAAACTTTATCGCCAAAATTCGGTTATTCAGATCGCCACCTTAATATTATTCTTTGTTAAAAAATATAACTGCGTATAAACATGTAGAAAAACGTGAAAAATGTGCCTTGAACAAGCTCTTCTGCTGAGTGAGAAGTTGGTTACATTGTGAGTACCTACTGAGTGTCGATATTCCGGTGGAAATATGATACGCGGCCATTATTTGTGGATAAACTGATTTTCAAATCCCGCTACTTGTACACATGTACTGCTGATTTGCTACAAAGCCTTACTGATTACTGAACTGTAGCTACTTATGAAAATCAGCAGTGCTGAGTACTGAGTGAAAATTACTATTTTATGACGCCGGAGCGTCAATATTTCACAGAAAAAATTGAGCTCATGCCGTAAGAAAACAAAAGAAAGTTTATTTTACCGTAGTTAACAGATTGACTGCTGAGTTGTGAGTAAAGCTGCTTTTGTTGTAACTTTATTTTAAAATTATATTTTTATACTATTCCAAGCAGAGGTAAAAGTTTGATTTTGCAAAAGATATAAAAAGAGTGCTCGTCCGGGAGAGTAGATTGTCTTGAATCTACTGAGCACCTGATACAAATGGGTCGGTTGGTCGGTGGTTCGAGTCACCCCGGGCTCACTGTTTTGATTTCGCGAAGTCCTGCTTTCTGTCTTGCGAAATGCATTTGCGCAGTTAAAGAGCGACCAACCGATCTACCCAACCAGTGTAATTTAACGTAGGAAAATTGACCTACCAGAAATTGCATAGAAATTTTGATTCTGACCTATTCAATATAGTAGATACCTACTCAACCCCTGAGAGGGAGCGTAAAAAATAATAAAGCAGTACGAGTGAAATAGCATCTGTGATGTGGCATAAAAATAATAAAATTAATTTAAATATTTATGAATAATGTTGAAAGCTCTTTCCAAATTTAATTGAATGTATATATAGAATGCATATTATATGCTCTCTTGACTGTTTCAGCGTTTTGTGTTATTTTATTTTACTATGCCTCACGAAAACTATTACAATGGCAAGCCGCTATTCATTCATACATTGCCAAATGTATTGCGCAAAAATAGAAAGGTCAAAAAATGCTACCGGTTTTGTCGAAACTTTATTGTGAACAATATACATAAGGTATGTATGTAATTGGATATGCATAAGGATTTAACTAAGAACCAATTCCTACAATGGATTAGAGCAAGATTTCTAGATTGGGCTAGCAGGATTTCTAGATTTGGCTAAGGCGCGAAGCGCCGGAAGACAAGTCTTAACTATATGTACAGTCTAAGCTAGAATTGATTTTGCCAGTCTATTTTGGTTGGGCCACGTTTTAACTATTATGTAAAGTAGATTAGTCATCATAACCTTATATAAGTCTGTGTACACTGTAGGCCTTCGTCTTTGAGGTGTGGCCACGTGCATGTCAGTCAGTCAAGTATGACTTCTCTTCCGTCTGAAGATCTGGACTCTATCAGGGCAGAATTACAATCTGCCCAGCCGAATCGCACTTTTCTGCCAGATCCGGTATTATAGTGGCCTGACTGTCGGACGCTAGTGATCCTGTCAGTTGCTGCTGGAGCTCGCGCAGAAACGTAGGACCGGGGGCTACAGCCTGCGTTACCGAAGCTAGTTTTTTTAAAAGATGGGCGTTCCTCATGTTGAAACCAATCATAATATGTCATACCAAATGTTTATAAAATTTCCCATAAGATGACGAAATTTTGTACTTCTTCCTCTAATTTGAGATATGTTAAGAAGACGAATGCAGATTTAATCTGTCTAATCTATTCTGGGAATTGGCCATAAGTGCGTAAATTTAAAAATAAAGAAATAAATAGAGTAAATATGCGTAAATTTATCCATACGACTGTATGGGACTGACTGTAGACTGTAGAGATTGACACAAAGCAGCACTAAAGATAAAGCTTAAAAAGCTGCAATTTTTGTTAATTTGTTACCTATGTAGTTACATAATGTACCCAATACCAGGTATGGGCAGTGATATTTAGCTGATTGCGGAAGAGCTGCATGGTTTTAGAGCATGATTGTCTGTATGAGGTAGACTGCAACGGAGGATTACAAAATCAAGGTTTAATGTAATCAAGTCAAATTTCTGCTACTGCACTAATGCCGTATGCGCTTTAAGCTTTTGCGCTTTACCATACTTTTCTAAGAGCTGCGGCAGCAGTAATTTAGGCATCACAAATTTTCCAACATTCCAGCAGTTCTTACCATAAGCTTTATTAGGCCAAATTGACCTAAATTGCTACACTCACTACCTTTTTAGCTGAAGCCAAGAACCTACTTAATTCTACCCACCAGTAGGGTCGATTAAATTATAAAAACCTTTTCCTTCCCAGCCAAAAATGCAGTTTGGATTTAATGGCTAAATTAAATTTGAGCTTAATTTCAAATTTGAAAATCTTCCAAGCATCCGGATGCACGTTCAACTAACTGCCAAATTTCATGTTAGCCGCTTACTATTTTGACTCAGTTATTAAAAGCTACATATTTATGAGATGATGGTTTGAAAAACATGCGTACTCATCTTCCTGTAAGTCATAAGCCAGCCACACAACTCGAAAACATGCCGCGTGGTAAATTCAATTTTAAGAAAAACCTTTCAGTCACAAGTTTTCCGGCAAAAGTTTGAGTGAATTTTAAACTCTTGTTAGATGATTGAAGATTAAATTTGGCTAAGTTTCCTTTTTCCATACTTTTGCATGAGCGAAATCACCATGCAGCTCCCCGTTTTAACCCCTTGTCTCACTTTGCAGGTAAGTTAAATAGTCAAATAACAACAGTGTGACCGCACTGGCTTACAGACTTGATTTTTTCGACACAGATACAGTACAGCCCAAAAACTTAAACAAGCACGTTTTGAAGTAAAATTAAATTTGTTTTCGATAGATATCGTTGTGACATGCTTGTAGTGCTGAGGATATCCTTCGAATACAAAACAAAGCTCCAAAGCTTTTAAAGCGGTTTTTATAACGCGATTAGCTAACTCCCAATGTGGTATTTAAGGGGATCAACCTCATCCTGTCTCACATCGGACTGTGCGCACTGGTCGCCTTATATGCCGTTTTCGGGGCTTGGCTGTTCCAACAAGTGGAAGGACCCGAGGAGATGAAAACACTCAACCACATTAAGAACGATACGGAAAACGTTAGTTTTGTTTTCTGCTGAATTTCTAGACGAATTCTTTGACGGTGGCGGTGGTAAAGTTAAAAAATATAAGTTGTCACCAAAAGCACTTCCTTTACCAGCAGGAGCCTACAGTATGTATTGTTTTACCGGCTCGCGGCTCGACGTACCGTAGTTGTCTATTTTTAATTTCGGATACAGCTATTTTGCGCTGAAAATCTCCTTTGATAACTGAACATGAGCAAACTTGCATAAAAATCAAGTCGAAAATGCTTTCGATAAACGTTTTTTTGTGCCAGCTGCTTACGCAATAAACGTCTGACGCATTTGAATGTTTGAATGAAAACCATTTAGATAATGTGGAAGCTGAAAGCCTACACGCAGTCTCAATTGCCGATCACAAAAAAAGCATGGCAAACGGCGGCTTATAAGATTCTGCGAGAATACGAGGGTCTTATCATTAATGCGGTGAATCAGGAGGGCTATGACGGAAACGACGATCACCAACAACCCCAGTGGACTTTCTACGGGTCATTGCTTTACTCTATAACTGTCTTCACCACTATTGGTCAGTTTTTTGGCAAGATGGCGTGACATGCACCAGAACAGTGATTTAGACTAAACTGTTTGCGACAAATAAACTGTGGGGGATGCATCATGAATGAATGTACATGCCTAAAATCTATGAAAGTCATTATTCATGCTACGGATGAAGTCAAGGGTACATAACACATGGAGTAGAGTATGACACTCTTCCTTATCCTAGCTAATTGGCCGAAACGATGCTCCGGATAAAATAACGCTTTTACGCCTTGATTCCAGTGTAAAACCCCACAAATCAGAGAAGTGTCTTGATTTTCCGGGTGTCAAATCTTCCCTATTATGGACTCTTGATCAGACGTCGTTTTAGACTGAAATAAAGCATCTGTGCCACTCTACTTGGTATTCTGTGATCCCGCAGATAATAATCTGTTTAAAATTAAGAACATCAATCTAGGATTGGTTAATATTTAAAAGTTTATTCCAGCTTAGTTTCAGGTTACGGTCATATCGCGCCAAAAACGAAAATGGGTCGTCTTTTGACGATAGCCTACGCCACTGTGGGCATTCCCCTGATGCTGATCACCCTAGCCAACATAGCTGAGTCTCTGGCGCAACTCTCATCCTGCATTTATTTCAACATTTGTTGCGCCTATTGTCGATGGCGTGAACGTGTGGATCGTATGAGTCGTGCTGCGCTCAGCGTGCGTAATGCTGCTCTTGTGCGCACTTTAAGTAGAAGTAAGATAATGTAGGTATATTGGTCTCAAAATAATCAGCCACTTTCTGACATTTCAACAACAAGACAATATATACTTGGAAAGAATTCACAACGATCAGTTAGCTTTAGACAAGTTTACATAGATACTACAGTCGGTTTCAAATGAAAATGGATTCTAGGCGTCGGGATTAGTGATGAAATTGGACGCGTCGGATGATGTAATCCGACGCATCGGATGATGTAATCCGACGCGTCGGGTGCTGTCATCCGACGCCCTCGGTTATGCATTCCGACGCCTCGAGTTTTGCCAGCCAATTAGTCGTCGAAGTTCAGGCCCAAAGTTTTGAACAGGGGTGGCTGCTTCAGTGCAAAGTATGAATGCTACCTTATTTTATTGTTTAGTATCTTTAACTAATAAAAATCAAAGTTCAGAAGGTAAAATTACCTTGTATTTCAAATAAACATCAATTAATCAACATCTAAAAATAAACTATGAAAAATTTTGCATAACTCGTTGAGGCAACACCCTCATAAATTTTTCCTGCAATCTCCAATTTCTAACTCTATCATGCAATCCGACGCCCAGCCAGGCCAGTTGGATGATGTCATCCGACGGCCTCGGTGATGAAACCCGACGCGTCGGATGATGTCATCCGACGCGACCGATGCTGCAACCCGATGCGTCGGATGATGAAATGGCGTCGGGCAAATCCATTTGAAAACGACTGTACATATAATAACGTTGTGAGCATAAGCAAACATTGCGACTATTTTATACAACCTGCGTTTATAAACTGCGTTTAAGGGGGTAGTGTCGCGAAAGCAGTCGATTTTGCGCAACTGTAAAACATTTTTAGAAAAACATTAGACATCGTTCTTTATAAATTTTGAAAATATATGTTAAGGCAAGTATTTTCGCCAAGTTTCATCAAAATTAATGCAGTATACTGTTTGCAGTGAGGTCGCAAAGTCGGAAAAATGACGTTTTAAAAACCTATTCACATTCGATTTTTTCGTCACAATTTTCGATTTATTTGTTTAGTTTGTTTACATAGACTAAAAGGACATATATTGTAGTTTGTGCACACGAAATTTAGTGCGAATTGCTTGCGTGGTTGCGGAGTAATACCTGTTTGAACTGTGAAACTGTGCGTAAACAGTGAAGTACTCACATCAATAATGATAAATTGTGAAAAATTTTGACGCTTATTTTGAAATCAAAAGAAAAACGAACCTTCATTTTTCTTTTTTCTTACTTGTGGCAAAAAACTGTGCGTCGACACACTATGTCTACTTCACAAGCTGGCCAATCTGATATCTGGCTTAATTTTTTGAATTTTCATGTCCTTATTGTGTGATGTCTGGCTTACAATCGGTGATTGGTTCAAGATATAGGCAGATATTGGTAGTCTAGTGTCTGGCAGTAATTATTTAACACAGTATAGCATTGGACTAGTTTCTCAGTAAACGTACAAGTTCAAAGCAAAAAGATCTCTTTTTACAACCTATGAGCAAAACTGCTTTCGCGACACTACCCCCTTAAGGGGGTAGTGTCGCGAAAGCAGTTTTGCTCATAGGCTGTGAAAATAGAACTTTTTGTTTTGAAGTAGTACATTCAATGAGAAGCTAGTCCAACGCTGTATGGTATCAAATAATTACTGCCAGACATCACACTATCAATATTGACAAATATCTTGGACCAATCGTCATTAGTAAGCCAGACATCACACAATAGGGACATAAAAGTTCGAAAAATCAAGCCAGATATCAGATTGGCCAGCTTGTAAAGTACACATGATGTGTGGACGCACAATTTTTTGCTACAAATAAGAAAAAAGAAAATTGAAGGTTCGTTTTTCTTTTGATTTGAAAATAAGCGTCTAGATTTTTCACAATTTATCATTATTGCTGTTGCTATTTTACAGTTTAAGTACACCTTCACAGTTCAAACTAGTATAATTTTGTGTGCATAAACTATAACATATGTGCTATCAGTCTGTTTAAAAAACCTAAACAGTAAAATTGATAAATGTGACTAAAAAAGGAAATGTGAATAGGTTTTTTTTCGTCATTTTTCCGACTTTGAGACATTATTGCAAACTATATGCTGCACCAATTTTGCTGAAACTTGGCAAAATAATTTGCCTTTAGATAGATTTTTAAAATATAGAAAGAACAATTTCTAATATTTTACTGAACAAGTTTTACAGTCGCGCAAAGTCGACTGCTTTCGCGACACTACCCCCTTAAGTCAGACAAATTTTGAGGCTTTGGATAAAATTATCATCATAGGGAATAGATGTCGAGCTATCCAATCACTTATTTTATTTTGTTTATTAGCTATCCAATCATTTGTTTTTTTTTGTTATTTATAACTCATTTTTAGCAATCCTGAAAAGATGAAAAATGACTTTCAACTGACTGACAATGAGTGAAAGATTTTTAAATAAAGGCACAATATATTTAAAAAAGTTCTCATTTGGAATTATGTCAAACCTGTTATTCGATTGTTCCAAGTGTGGTCACCTTTGTGCAGTATGACAAGTTATGTTCTTTCGCTTTAGCAAATCATCCACGAAGTGGCAAGCCAGTTCTTGTCAGAAACCCAAGTGCCAAAGGTATTCGGATTCGCAAGTCATTTGGACACACGTATGTGGAAACGATACCGATTAAGAATTCGAAACCCCGAATGATTGAAATTCCTACCGAAACAAGGTGACGTTTTTGTTTAGTCATTGTGTAAGCTACAATGGATTTTAGAAAAAAAGTAGAAAACTATAAACTGTATCTGCATATCTTGAGCCAGTTGTTTCAAAAAACTATTTTGTGCCAGTTTAGGCTTTTAAATCTTCTCTAAAATATTTAGAAAATCAAATTTTGTAGTACATAATGTTCATCGTCAAAGTAAAATTACATACAGAATAAGTGACAAGTGCAATGGGGCCACTGGCAGAGGACGTTTCGCAAGTAATAATTACTAGATACTAAAGCCAAGCTAGAACAGTACATGTTTTGAATTTTGCCGTCACAAGAATGTGAAGTCAGTATAGACCAAAATTACTTGCCACAGACTCAGGAGTCAAAGCGGAGTCGTTAGTTCCGAACTAATTAGTTGTTCCGAACTTGTGGTACATATAATTGTATGTATACTTTGCCCATGGAATCAAGTGGCTCTGACTCTGCTTTGACTCCGGAGTCTGTAGCAAGTCATTTTGGTCGGTACTGTACTTAATTTTAGATCACTATCAGCCAGCATTCCTTCCTATGAAGTTCTCGATCATCAGTTTTGGTCATCTTACAGTCGCAGACGTGGTGATTCGCTGCCACACTACGGGGGTCGACAGTCGGTGCGCCGCAAAATGACACCCACTAGCGGCGCTAGTCCCATACAGAAAATATCTCGCAATGCTTCTAGTTCGAGTCGGCCTGCAAGCTTGCAAGTAATTTCATTAATTTAAGCTGGCTAAAGTCACAGCCGGCTTAATACAACTGAAACACATTACTTAAGAATGAGTAGTAGAAATTGGGCTGATCTCAACTAGCGCATTTTGGTTGATCTCGGGTTGACCTAAGCTATATATCGCAAGTTAGTTCCTATGTACTTATGTGCCATTCTAGATTGGATTTGTACCTGATTGAACTATAAATAATGAAGAGTATGTTAAACCGAGTAAGCTAAAGAATATCGTAGCAAAATTTCATAGATACCGCTCAGCATTTTGAATTCTGTGGTACTTTTCTTTTGATCCAAAACTTAGACATTTACTTGACAATCAGTTATTATTATATACTTAAAGTTTAAATCATGTTCAACATTGTGTTATTTTTTAAATTAGTTTGTTATTTAATTTTTTCAGGCCCAACTGACACCACCGCCAAACAAAAGCAAAAAAGTCAAGCAAGCAGTAAGCTCAGATAATCCTATAAAAAGGTTGTTAAATCACCAGCAGGCCGCAACAGCCGCTCTCGAAACTGGACCCGGAACTAGCGGGCTTCCCTTCATCGACAAACCACCGATCGGTCACAAACTGTCCGTGCAAAAAGCTCAAAGCATTCCACTGATTTCCGCTGAATGTGACGATTGCAAAAAGCAGGATATAGGCTCTCAAGAGTTCGGCAAAAAAGCTCAGGTGATTGTAAGGTGTTATAGTCAGTTTTTAATAACATTGATGCATTCTGTATCTTGGTTTACTTGGTTTTATTAATATGTTGAGTTTTGGGGAGAAAAACTAGTTTATATGTACTTGTCCTTAAAAAATAGGTAAGGACAGGGACAAGGACACATTTTGGTCAGCTGCAGTGAAGCATCGACACAAACTAGCTTTTTGCATAAGATCTACAATTGACCCCAACTTTATTCATGCGAAAAATTGCTCTATTTGGTGAAAGCGTATTCTTTTTGAATCTTTTAAAGACAATACAGTGCGAACAGAGCCAAAGAGGAGTATATATATGAACTGGGCTTAATAGTGAACAGTTAGGTATTCCATTACATTACCTAGGTTACCGGTTACGTTTCGGTTAAATGGATAACATCGTGTATTAGATCGAGAACAGTTGTAAGCGTTTTGTCAAGTTTACTTTACCCTTCTATTAAAATTTATAAAATCAATTAAATTAGTTGATAACAACAAAGTCAGGCAAAATTATGCAACAAAAACCACTGTCCTATGTCATATGTCATATTACTATGTCATATTATTATTGCTGTTTAAATTATTTTAGACATCAGCATTTTCCGTGGTCGAAGACATACCGCAGAAGTACGAAGACCATCAGTTTAAAGGTGAGTAACATTTCGTCAAAAAAAACAAATGCCGATTTTTAATGTAGAAAATTTTCCATGTCCAAGATTTATCTATCTATGCCAGTGGTAATTTATTGGGGCGATAACAATTTGTTATCGATTCATCAAACTGGCAGTGTTTATTACTTGTTTACAACTCAGCCAACTCTTTGCAAACTTTTCATACGCATTGCATCAACAGAGCTCTTCTTATTTGAGAAGAGGGACCGAAAAGGACTAAAGTATGTAAAAAATATCAAACTGCCTGAGGGTGCTTTATGTGTTGTAAAAAGTTGATAAACTCTTATATGTAGTCTAGGTTGCAAAAGTAACACAAAAATCTTTGAGATAGTTTGGTAACCTTTCCGCAAAATTAATGCAAAAATTTTCGAAGCATTATCATGAGTGCAGGTAAAAATGATATGGTAACCACATGAAATGGTTTCCTTCCACTGACTACTGGGTTCTGTTATGTTTACAGACTATAACACCATCACGTATCGCCTTTGTTTGTAGCACAGAAAACTAGGGTTGGTACAAGGGTGGATTTCATAAAGGTGGTTTTGCTCACCAGTGGTTTTTCAGCAGCTGCGCTGTCCAAATACAGTCGCGATGTGAATACAGAAGAACAGCCTGGAATTCACTACGACATGATGAGCGAAGGACACGCCACCCTTGAGCGCCAGTCAGACGACATGAGCTTACGGTCATTGCGCCAAGCTATATTTAAATACCGGGCCCACCAACGAATGCCAGTTTCCGTCGGTTTGTTGTCTTGTCTGGCGTTTATGCTGACCGGTTCGGTTCTCTTTTCGATATGGGAAGGATGGAACTTCTTTGATGGAGCTTACTTTTGCTTCATTACGATGACTACTATTGGTACGAAATGTTTATTAACTACTACATGACGTCGTTTAGTTTTCAAAAAATAAAATATACCCAGCTCTTTCACAGCATCAAGAGACCTCAAGATTGACTAGGTATATACTGAATCGTGGGTTTTTTGTATTCAATAAAACAAATCAAGGTGAAGTTTAGCCCTAGGTGAACCCTACCAGATTCATGTAATAAACTATATGTAGAGCACGATCTCGGCATACCATCATAACCCTACAATTGCAACGCTTTAACAGCTTTTATAATGACGCGTGTTTTTGGTATCAAAATGTATATAAGTCAACCCAGATCGAACTAAAACAGTTCCCTTGTTTTTTGTTTAGGTTTCGGCGACTTGGTTCCGGCCTCTTCCCGTTCCTCCAACAACAATCTCCTGGCCTGTTCGCTCTACCTGCTGATCGGCATGGCTTTGATCGCCATGTGTTTCAAGCTGATGCAGGACGATGTGATTCGCTTCACTCGCTATATTGGCCAAAAAGTGGGCATTCTGAAAGCCGAAGACTTCTTTTACTCCGACAGCGAAGAGGAACTGAATATGGCCGAACAGATTCTGGCTATTAAATCGTCCGGCGTGATTGGGACTCATCTCTCGTCGGTGGCGACGTCCCTGAGGGAAATTTGCCAGGTCCCACTGGCCAGCTCAGAAGACACCAAGCACAGCTCATGACACCAAACGGCACTTTTGTATTTATAGCTTTTGTACATCCCAACGAGCTTCAGTATGACTTTCTGTATATATTTTTAATAGTGTTTTTGATCCAGGCGGTTGGTTGATAGAAGTAAAATGTACGGAATACGATGAATATCTGCAAAACTGCACTTACCAAGATTTTCAGCAAGATGTATTTTGTAAAATGCGATTCCAACTCTAAAACCACAGCGGTTACTGTATTTCGTTTGCCGTGGCTATGTAACGTAAAACGTGTAAAAACTTTTCAATGTTTTTGGTGATCAGAATTCGAGTAATATTACAGTAGCCTACGTGAATGTCTGAATCTCGGATATTTTCTGCAATGTTTTTTGACAAAAGCAGTTATCATCCATAAAAAGTTCCTTTATCGAAACCAAATCTTGTTGACTCTCATTCATTTTCAATGAAAACATTGTTACATCGCTTATTAAAAGAATTAATACTCAATTTTTAACCGTTTTTTGGTTTCGAAACTGTGGTCAAGTTTTCGCCGGTTGAAAAGACTTAACTGGATCAAACTTATTGACACGCGATGTTTATTGTATAAATAAAATACAAGCCCATGTACAGAATAGAAGGAACAAAATGCACGCTACACAGGGTAAAAATGCACATAGAAAATACATATCACGTACCAGAAAGCAAGCGACGAAATTAATACGGGAAAATTTAGACACTGACATCAATTTTTCATAGTGCCTAAATGCCAAAATTTGCATAAAATGAATTTAAAACAGTTTTTAAGAAAATGTAGCACAGTTTTCTAACATTCAAAGTGAGCTACGTATATATCTAAGACGTTAAAGCAACAACAATCATAACTGGGCTATCCTAAAATACATAGTACACTACTACACGCAAAATAGTGTTAGGTACAAACGTCCATTGAAGTTTCTATTCTACTTTAAATATATATGTACCTAACATACATAACACAAAGCTAAATTACACATCTTTCGCTAAATTTAAAAAAAGTGCAGTTTAGAAAGATCTTGTAATTTTTTATGTGAGCAAAAAGTATCTTGTGTTATTCAGAGTATAAATTTAAATCTAATTTGTTAAACCCTATTTATGAAAAAACCAATGAGAAAATAAGAAAGCATTCTATACACAAAAATGCAGTTTCGTTCGGACAGACTTACAAAATACGCGTTGTTATTATAATATAAAAATGGGTCTAATACTAAACTAAAACTAATAAATATACAAAACCAATTACAAAACATGAGCTGGTAAATTTCAAATGTCATTTTCACAGAGTGATTATTTTTTCAAAAAAATCTTAAAGCGGAATGGATTTACCTTTAATCTCCAACCAGAAATTACAAGCTTATTGATAAATACTCAATCAAGAAGAATGAAATAAAAGTTTTAACATCCGACCAGATAATTACATATTTCCCAGGCAACATTACTAGTGTTTCATTCTGTAGAACGAATAAGCAACCTAAGAAGAAACACGTCTATAAAGCAACACACAACGCAATGTTCTATCGTACAGGCAGCTTCACACGACATGCGAATGATTTTGACGGAATTGACCCAAAGGGATCCCTGCCTCGGCTTGCAGTGCCGAAACCGACTATGGTGGCAGCAGTACTTCTATTTTTAGCTTCGGTCGGCTTCGCTGCGCCGCTGTTCTGCAGCGGTGCACTGTTGGTTGTAGACTTCACTACCTTCGCCTGACTAGAGGGGCTAGACTGCAGTGCGGCTGTCGATTTGCTTGGTTTCGGCGCGGAGGCACGTTTTTCTGAGACAGTCGGTTTCATCTTGGCCTGAGCCACAGATCGAGTTGGACTCTCCTTCTCCGAATCGCTGCTACTCGACGTCTTGCTGGCTATAACTTGTTGCTTTCGTAGCCGTAACGCAGTTCTCTGTTTTAGGGTTGGTGTGGAAGTCGCTTTGTTCACTGGTGGTTCCTTGAGAGCATTCGAGGATTCAGGGGTTTTCGACGAAGGGCGGCGACTAGTCACAGAATTTGGTGTTGGGGTTCGTTTTCCCGCCGAGCTCGACGCTGAGTTTCCATTGGCTGATTTACGGCCAGTCAGCGTTCTACTACTGCCAGTGCTGCTGCTCGGTGTCGGCGACTGCGGCAAACTTTCACTCCTCGAGCTGGCGGTGGTAGAACTGCTTGGCGATTTGCTCAGTCCGATTGGTGATTTACAGATTGTCCTCGAATTTTGTCGACTAGGGGGCGACGAGCGGCTTTCCAAAGAAGATCGACTGTTTTCTACAGAAGTCCGACTATTTGCCGAGACTCGGCGACTAGAGGTAAGCTTAGCCGGTTGTTCATTTCGGACCGGAGTTTTCGCAGCAGCTGGAGACTTTTTCACCATGTTGCTGACAAACTTCTTAACCACATTACGTCCCGGATCCGTACGTAACCTGCGATCAGCTTCCGTTCTGGTCTGAGCCGGTTTGTCCGGTTCTGAAACCGGCACTGGTTTGGAAACCGAAACCGGTGCCGTCACTTCTGACCCAGCAAGGGTAGAATGAGAGTCCGTTTCATCAAAACCTTCATCTTTATCCAAACAAATGGTTGCTGTTAAGTCTGCCGAAGATGCATCAGGCTGTGGGTTCTCATCACGTGACGAAACATGATCAACTTTGTGTGGCGTATTTTCTTGTGGCACTTCAGATTCGACTCTCACTGGATTCATGTTCGGACTGGAGGCTGCCAATGGGATCAGACATTCTTGTGTATCTGAAAATGAGCCGAAAAACATGAGTAAACACATATACTGATTTGTAACTAATAGTAAGAATAGTGTAAGCTACTTAAGCTAGCAACTAGAAAAAGTAGAGGTGTAGTATACGGCCGTAATCTGTAGCTTACGATGTAATCTTATCAGCATTGTTTAAAGTTATCAACTTCTAAATAAATTGATATTATTATAAACATAAATCCGCCTAATCTTGTAAACGAGTCGCTACTTTTAAAAATGATTCAAATTAGTTCAATATGCGTTGGTATAGGCCTAGACAGAAAGAGCAAACAAATACTGTAAATTTGGATTAAAAGTTTCATGTTGAGAGACAGTCCAATACTCACCACTCAACAGGTCATTTAATTTTGATTCTGAGTTTTATGACAGTTTTATGTAGGTGTGCTGATGAATAAAATATGTGGGTAATAATGATAATATGGATTAAGATTAATATGAATAATGACAGTATGGATTAAGAAAGTGTCGAAGCTACGTCAAAATTTACTGCCTAGCAGCGAAACAGTGGTCTATCTATATATAGAACCTTCTACCCACCTTCTACGCAACGATCTGTCGCAGGCGTGAAAGAGTAGTCGACAGTGATTTCCGAGCCTCCCGCCATTCGCTCAACAGCTAGAGTGGGCGACTGGCTGTTTGATGCTTTTTGCTTATATTTTTCAGGTGGCGATGGCACTCCACAGCTGGTGCTATCATCAATTCCAGAGTCGCGCAGGGATTTTCCGGCTGGCGCTATCCATGGTGACTGATTCGGAGCAATTCTAAGGCGATGCTTTTCTTCGCCAGACAAGCCAAACTCATCAATTTCTCGCTTCGTATTCTCACAGTGCTGCACCACCTCTTCATAGGTAGTCGGCTGAGAGGTGTCATTGCTGTTGAGATTTAGATTCGACTCTTCTAGTTCCGAAGCCACTTCGCAGCCGCCGTTTCTTCTAAGCAAACCTCCGCGACTTCGGCGTCCGATAACCCGCTCTTGGCGCTGAAGACAAGAGTCTAGTATGCAATCCAAGTCCGCAGTGGCTCGTGGCTCAGATATCATGAGCATACTACGACTACGGCGACCGCCTCGGCTCTTCCCTTGATCTCCACTCGCCGCATTGTAGCCAGACATAGAATTGGTCGATATTCTAGTAGCCGAATCGGGTTTATCGATCGACAAACCACCCATGGCCGGTTTGGGATCAAGCATGGTGGATACAGCTCCGGTCGACACAGCCGATGATAGCGGGGCACTGAGTGGTACCGCTTGAGGCTTTTCGATGGTTCTCACATCGGCCAGTGATTGGGCAGCAGCCACCACAGTTACCTGAGCTTCACTTGACGATGTAGACGAACGACTCGAGCGCAAATCCTGCGTTGAATTCCCGCAAACTGGTGGCGTCGCCGCGGTCCGACGGGAATTTAAAGCACCATTTGAGACATTATAGGGTCGTCGGTTAGTGTCTGCATCCGCTTCCATCAACTCGGAGACACGTTGGCGCCAGCCCCCCGTGCGAGTTCCGCTGACCGATCTTTCACGTTCATCACTGATCCAGTGCTGAATGGCTCCCACGGATCGTCGGCGATTGGAGAAATTCGCCGATCGTCTGAAGGCCTGAATTTGGCCACGAGAAAATGTTCCTTCGTCTGTCTCTGAATCGATCAAATAGTTCATCAGTGAGGCTTCGCCGGACCGCTCGTCAAGAGTTTGACGCGATCGGCTGCTGCGACTGTTTTGGTCTAAACTATCAGCTCCTGGATGATCTATAATCTGCGTCGGTGTTTCGTCCTTGAAGTAGTGCGTCAGCGTGATGTCATCCACAGAAACATTCTTTGACAGCGTGGAAGCGCTCCAAGTTGCCCGACCGGACAGCAAATCTAAAACAATAAAAATGAAAGCAAAGCAGTGAAAACTAAAAGCTGGATCTGTAGATATGTATCATACAACCCCAAGCCAAAAACAGAATTGTGATACCTAGAGAAAAAAACATTGCCAAAAATTACCTCTGCGACTTTGTTTTTTCAAATTTTGTTGCTCCTTCAATCGCTTTCGTATTTCAGCTTTTTCTTCTTGAACTCGCCGTTCAACGTTTTCCTGAATGCAAAAATTAACAGTAAACCAGTTGATTAAGCGAAACCAGGTTGCCTAAGCAACTTTAGGTGCAGCGTGTAAAATGCAGAATGTTCTACATTTCATAGACTTACTAACTCTAACGGCAAATTTATACTGAAGTTGTGAAGGTTCTGAACAGACTTATGCCGCTGCGTGCGGTTAATAATAATGTACTCCTAGCATACCACATTTTGTGTGATACAACTTATTATTAAAACTAAATTTTAAATAAATGCTAAAATAAGTATGTACTATACTAAATTAGAGTTCACTTCATCTCTGACCGCGTAGCGCATGCTCGGTATGTAGAATAAAAAATACATAACTTAGCAAACTCCCATAACTCCAAAAACATTTCAAAGCTTTTGGAGAAATAGGAGTCGTACTCCAAAATGATAACATTATTATGGCGATACAAAACATTCAGTATAAGAAGTGAGAGCCTAAGTACATCATTCAACTCAATAATATCCTACAAATATCAAGTCGCTGATAAAAACCAGCCAGTAAAAATTATATTAAAACCAATCTGTTCTTAATTGAGCGTAAATAGGGGCAATTTCAGACTTCAATTTATACCTCAACTGCTTTGGCAAAGCCTTGGCAAAAACAGTGAAATGTTTTAAAGCACTCTTCCAGCTTGAAGCTCGAGACATCCTCGCAGAAAAAATTCGCCAAGTCTACCCGTAAGTGCTCAATTTCATCCAAATCTTTCTCTAGTGACGTCAATTCTTCTTTAGCAAACTAAACAAACACAAATACATATGAATATTGTAAAAAACATGTCATTTTTTATTATTTATTAAATCTTTATAATATGAACATTGTGAAAAAGTCATTTAAATATTATTTATTAAATCTTTATTGTAATTACTTGAGATAGCCATTCATTATACTGTATCATTGCAGTTATAAGAATAGACTCTATTGCTTTTTTCAAATCAACAGCTACCCACGAACCTTGAAGCCCGACTTTGGTGTTTTTTCCTTTATAAAACAGGGGCTTCAAGCAACGCCTCATTACTTTCCAGAAAAGCAAAACCACAGCTATTTTTTACCTTCCTGTGTGACTTAAAAAAGAATCAAGCGTGAATTCGTTCATGCTAATTATCCGAAATATCTCTTTTCAGTACAAGTTTGGTCTACGTGGGAACATTCCAGTGTTATTTAATTAATCTGCTGCTCTGAGCGATAAACTACCAGAGCTAACTGTCCAAAATATTGGATTAATTAATGTGTTTTCGTAAAAGTAGACCAACATAGGTAGTAAATATCCATACTATAAAATACAAAATATTCACTAAATATTTAAATTTCCACTAAATAAAGAATGTAAACTTTATTAAACTTTATTATTATATTATATTAAGTGATTGAACTTTATTAAACTTTAAAAAAAATTAAGCGTGAAAACAACTAATGTATCTATAGACATTGCTGCTTGCGTTTTTTTTAATTTCATCTTTTCCGTAAATCGAAACTGACTATGTCAACTTCCAAACCAAAGGTTTATGAGAGCTTTCCATTTCTTTACGAACAGTGGTTGTACTGCTAACTGCTATGAAACTTTGCTCAAAGTCCTTTTGAATTTATCTACTTAACAATCGATGTTCAAATAGTCAGCCTATTCCAGCAACTACATAGTTAATCTAAAGTCTGACCAAAAATGCTAAACTTTGAGATAAAACGAAACACGTGATTTTTTTTTCTACAAAATGGGCTGACTGCAATCCTGAACAGTAACAGCAAGCAGTCGCCAAAATCATGCCAACTGTTTCGTCTCAGGGTTCAATAATGTTTGGTTAGATTTTAATTCATAAAATATTTAGTATGTATTCACTTGTAAAAATGTGTTCATTTGATTGAGAATATCCACTTCGTCGCAGCTGGCAACTTGTTTGGAGATTTTGTCCGTTTTCTCCCGCAGGTGCTGCACATCTTGACGAATCGTCTCGACTGATAACCTGAATATATATTAATTTTTAAAAATTAAAACTAAAACAATTCCACTAATTCTGACGTAAGTATTTAACTAAAGGCAAAATCTGACATTTTTCTATCCGGGGCGACTCATACAGTCATACTGAACTTTAGAGCGGTTGAAACGAAACTAAAATTATAAAAAAACTGCTAACTTTATGAAATTTGGCACGCATATGAGGCACTTTTTGGCAAACATATGGGCAAATTATTTGTTCTTTATAATCAGTTACACTATAGTTATAACAAAAAAAAAGTGTTGTTGACATTTTTTGGCTATTTTTACAATATTTTGTAATTTTTAAATAACTTTTTCTCAAAAACAGTATTGATTTTCACTAAATTAAAAAAAAGAAATCTAGATATTTTACTTAAAATCAGTTTGGAACGTTAAAGCGCAAATTTACCTGCAAGTGTTTTCAGGAAATAGACACTTTCTGAATTTAACTCCGATTTTCACTTTAAAATGATGTGATCTAAAATTTAAGCTACGCATATCTTTAAAACTCGGCACCAAACTAGATAAAGTTGGACTACAGTGTTGTGTCAAAACTCATGTTACCAACTGCTATATAACCAGAGTTATGAGCTCTGAAGTGTATCACCTCCATTTTTGACAAAAAACGCTCGAAAATACGTGACAAGACGTGATGTTTTATATTCGTTTTACCTAGCTTCCGTATTGTCGCATGAATGTATTAGCGGTCATATTGGAAGACAATAGGTCACTTTAGACTATGGTGGTGGAATTTATTGCCATGGTTGCCATGGTAACGCATACGAGTTCATTATACTAAAATATACGTCATGTACTCGAAAGTGTCAATTTGCTGATTATGTGTGCAGTCTATATTCATAATATTTAACCAAAATGAAGAAAACTAAAATGTCTAGATTCCTTTGTTTGCAATTATTGATAGGCATTGTACTTTTCGTTTTCTCAAGCCATAAAGTTTTACGAAATTAAAAAAAGTTCTGTTTTGAAGCTTAGATTTAAAGTACTGAAGCAATTTGAAAACTTATCCAAATGAAACTATGCATGTATTGACACACCTACCACTGAATTTAGACTAAATTGGAATTAAACTTCATCAAGTCATATTCTTTCTATAATCAAACATAGCGCAAAAACATGAAAAAATGCAAAATTTGAGATTTTTCACAGCGTCTTTTGGATAAACTGTCAAAATTGTCAATAAAACAAATACATGAGCTTACGGTACCATTTTTGGTCATTAAAATGCAAAAAACCGCTAATAAATAGCTTCTAAGACAACAGAGTAACAGCTCATCAAAAAAAGCTGCACATACGAAACTACCACCTTAAGGTGGCGCTCACCTCATAAAGTCATGTTTGGCGCTAAGCTCATGCTGTCAGTACTAATACCATTTTGATTTTACATCAAAGAGACCTCAAAAAAACCTATTTACAATACATTTCAGCACTTTAATGTGAATGTGTCAAATTTTATGACCATGTCGAATTTCCTATTCACACTAATTTTATTTTTGACCTAGCTCAGCGAAACTTCAACCGATTTTGACGATCTTGGTATCAATAGAAAGATCTTTTAAAACTCTAGACGTGATTGATCTTCGATTTTTTATTTCTATTTTTGATTTTGCAAAAAAACGATTTTTCAAAAATCCTTTGTGTTTGAGCGACTACAAAAAGTGCTGCGAGCCAAAATTTGAAAATCGAAAAACTTTCACGTCTGCATTTATATTCTTTCTTTCATTGTGCAAATTTTCAACTCGATCGCAATCGGCAGCTGGGACCCAGGTCCAAAAAAAGTAGTCGATTTCGCTACACAAAAATGTAAGGTTTGCCCACACGTTTCACTTTTTCAAAAATTAGACCTTTTCTAGGACTGCATATTTCCGTTGAAAAAGTTACCAAAAGCCATACTCAATTTTTTAAGAAATTAAATCAAAAATTTGACTTTTTCGAAGATTTATCAGCTTTTTAGGTTTTTCATTTTTGATTTGCATTTTCACGGCTAAATTACTCAGCAAAGCTTCAACGTATTCTTATGTTTAATACATCAATTTAAAGCTAAGAAACCGCACATTTCAGTGATATGAGTGATCATTTTATATTGAAACAAAAAATTTTAAGCTACGGTTACAAAATTGTCAAAAAAATTCGAAAAAAATTTTTAATCACAATATGCACATCAAATGAAAGCCCTTTTCATTCTGAACAACTTTTCTTCAAGATATTATGATCAAAAATGCAGCTGAAAAAAATTAAACGCCAAAGTTGGTTTCCCTAAGCGCCACCTTAAGCCATTCGTAACAGCTTTTCTAGGAGTTTATCATGCACATCATTTCATGTCGCATATTTCAAGTTTCGTATGAATGATTATTTTATATGTACCTTCATGTTCACTGTTTAATGTTTCGATGTTTAACGATATTTGCTAAAGCTAATTATAGCTTTTGTAGCCACTGTTAGTTTATTACCTACCACTTGCACTTGCAACAAAGCATGGACAGCTAACATTTAGACTCGATTTGTTCTCTTAGCATTGTTATGTCTTTTTATCACAATATGGAGTTATGTACCTCGAAGCATCGTCCAAATGTTTAAAATCTTGCGGAAATCGTAGTAGGTTCTGATTAATCTTCTCAGCTTCCTAAAACAGACGAATTTCATGCTGACTGAGTACTGCTTTTATGAACATTGTCTCGTTAAAAAACATAGTTTTTCCAAAAGTCTATGACATAATTATTAATAATCCAACGCAAATTCACATTGACACTAGTGACAAGAACGGGAGGGGGATTTTTACTTTTTTAACTGTACGTACGTCACTGTGTTAAAACACCCGAGTCAAGCCTAAGCATTTTTTTCATTAAGACTGTTTTGGTACCCAGACTTTTTTTATCGGTTTTAACGAACTGCACCGTACTTAATTACGATGTAGAATTTAAGACCGGATTACGAATGAAACTAGCTGCGAAAGAACTAAACGAGATAAAATGAATCTTAATTAAGCTTCTTAATTTCAGCCATAAAGTTCCAGCGGATAAAAGCATTCAACAATCATGTCTGTATAGACTTATGTAGCTTGCGTAGCACATAGTTGAATGTAATTAGTCTGACTAGACATTAACTCGTAAAACCACATTAGCCCATTGTAGGGATAAGAATGACACTTTCAAGCTAAGGAATTTTTTCTGAGACAAAACTGAAATCCTTTCATCTGGTAAGAAATTTCAGTCATAGTCTAAAGTCTGACCAGACTGCTTAACCCTGAGACGAAACACGCGGCGCGATTTTTGTGACAACTCACTAAACTCTTGATACTAGCAATTCGTTCTTTTAGTAATAAAATCGGGTGTCGCTTTTTGTCACCGGGTGCAGCAATTTTTGGTCAGACTTTACTTGCTTTCTACTAAGCAAGAATAAGAAATAAGAACAGGAAGTCTTATTACTAAAATAAGATTTTTTATTCCTAAAAAAGCTTATTTCAATGTTTTTCAATATTTGTTTCAATGTCTTTTTGTAGTGGGAAGAATGCTACTAAAGTGGCATAAATAATACATGAAAAATATAAGTCTTTTAGTCATGAAGCAAGGTTTTTATGGTTAAAAAAAGCTTATTCAGACTTTTAATGCATAGTGCATAACCGTAGTTAGAGCAATTAATCATTTCTATGTAATACAATGTACATACGCGAATTTTAGCTATTCTGATTCTTATTTCGTATGGTGAAAACAGACTGTCATATCACCAGATAAATAAGAATTGAACAGTTCTAAATAGAGTCAGGATTTATCTGTTCTTGCTACAAAATATATCACACTGTTTGTCGTCACACTCTTGAAATTACAAACAGCTGTAAGAAAGTGCTCAACATTGCCAAGAAAGGCTACATGGCGCATAATCACATTATGCTGTAAACCAACTCTGTAAGCGCGTAAGCGTTTAAAAAAAGACTGCAATGTGTCACAAAGTAAAACGAAAAGCTCTTACCATCGCAACAAAGTGCAATAAAGTCGTGCGAGGTTTGTTTGCCCTGACTTCGAACAGTTTTGACAGAGAGGTCACTTTGAAGCCAGCAGCATTTCCACTGTAGCTACCCTAAAACAAAAAATCGTTCACCGTTCACCTACATTTTTGAGCTTATGTACTCATTTTATATAACGAGAATGTCCACAATGCTCGGAATTTTTTGTAAATACTATGTACACCATTAAATATTGCACTATTTTTTAACCTGTGTCATAAGTGTGGTAGAAAATATAGGTTACAACTTCCATCCTGTAACTGATGACACTGAAAGTCAAACAAAAAAGTGGCTTTGACACTTTGCATACGGAGCTTAGCTGAATTGTGGTAGCAGTGTTAATGATGCAAACACCTTTTAGGCCCGGTTCACACAGACGTACATACATGCATAGACTTTTGAGTTTTTACTTTTGTGCCAAAAGTAAAAATTTCGGTACATACAGAACGTACTTTGTTCTTTTTACTTTTGCAATCAAAATACTCAAACAGACTATGAGCCTATTTTTATTGCCTATTGGTCTTTATTTTTCTTGGTTAGATTTGCTTTTTGACTTACCTAAAATTGCGGCAAAACCAACCAATTGAGTAAATGACATGCCTTAAGTAAAAAATAAGCCCGTGTGAACACTTTTGCAAAAAAAGTATAAAAAAGTAAAAAGCAAAAAGTATAAAGTATAAACTAAAAAGTAAAAAGTACATAAGTCTGTGTGAACCTGGCCTTAACTGCTATTTTCTGCAGCAGGAATGCTAGCAATGCTGATGCGAGAAATATATAAAATGGTACTCGGTCTGCCACGTTATTGTATCACCAACAACCGTCGTATTACCAACCAATGTATTACTTTATTAGAAATTTACCAACGAATACGAAAACGAAAAACGAATTGAATTGAAAATGAAAAACATTGTTTCAATACACTGAATTTCTAATTATTTTCTATCTTTCAATATTAAACGAAAAATATGAAAACTACTGTTTGGTAGGGTGCAATAATTTATTTAGCGGACACGTCACAAACAGTCTAATTATCTAACCAAACTAAGTTGAGCACGTAATTGTGTCAACTCCCACTGTTTACCTCAATTAGCTTCCATTAGCCATTATTGAGTTTGTTGCAGTATTTGGTGTCAAACTGTGAGGGCAACAAAACAGATGGAAACAAACGCATGGCTTTTGGCTGTTTTTTTAGTAATACCGAGTTAGGTTAGAAATTTATCGTCAGTTACCGCAGACAGTATAGTAATGGTAAAAGACAGTATATTTTTAATGGTACTTATGAATTTTGTCGTCAACATTCTTTACACTTACATACATGCGCATAAAGTTCAGTTAAAAACTGGCTGCCTTAGTAGCCTGGGAGGGTCCTCTAAATTTAGCCCAACTGTAATTTTGTAACTGTAACTTATAGTACAGATGAAGAATTAAGAAACCAGTGGTTTAGAAAAACTTGGATTTAGAAAGACCATGATCTGAGAAAGACCTGAGTAGTTCACACCGACCTGAAGACATTCTATCTTACTGAACCAGCATCGTAGCGCAAAATAGATTGTTTCTCATAAGCTGTTTAACAAGAAAAAGCTACAGCAGTTTCACCCATCATATTCACCCATTACCTTACCTACCATTTAGTTTTTAAGTCTCATCTTTCGATGTCATACTGTTGCATACCTTTCGAATTAAAGTTATTTCAGGACAAAATAATCTGCTTTCTTTTTATCACAGACATTCTCCAAATAGCAAGAATCATACAGCCTATGTAACATATATTATGCTACTCAGTGAGGAAATCTAATTAATTATTAATCAAAGGCGTTAATCCTCACAGTCCTCTGACAGGAAAAATATGCAGACCTTTGCATTCAAACTCTCCCATATTTGCTCCATTTTACCGATTCTATTTTGCACCATCTGGCTAGGCCTTGCGCAAACGACTCGATCAGAGGCCGTAATAGTGAGATCGACCGATGACGGCTTAATTTATCGATCACCCCAGAAACGATTGGGAAATCTTAATCTGTGTCCTCCCGGCGGACGCACTTTCCGCATGGCTTGGTCTCTGGCTTGCGAGATGAGACGAAAACGACGCTCTATTGGCACCAGTTTTGTCATACCTGGTATGTTGACCAAACCAGAGAAGGGTGTCATACTCTTACCTATTATGTACTCTTGATAACAGTAACAATCACAAACACTTGTGGCCGTTTTTGACATTCACTTTGACGCAGCATAAGTCAGATGTTGAGGCCATATTCTCAAAATCAGGCTCTTCGACAGCTAAGTTTTATATTATAATATTTTTACCCATAAGTAAAATTAGGTATGTAGGTTATGCACCATTACCAAAACGTTGCTTCTAAGGGATTAATTTCAGTGAGTAAAGGTAAAGTTAAGGTTGAAAACAAAACTAACAGGCCAGTCTGATTGTAATACATATGTATATAGCTTGCTTCATTGTTGGTCAGCTCTAAAGCAAGCAAAGTGTTAAAGCACATTTTCGACCCAAGCTATCGATTCAACGGTTTATTAGCTTATTGCTTGAGAATACAATTCTTGATATTAATTTGTTATATTAAGTTGGGTTTACGACGGTATCGCCAATCAATGCAATATCAATCCAAAACCAAACAAATAATGTTCTCACAGTGTACTTTCATTTTATAATGTTTTCACAGTCTTAATTCTTTAAAGGCTGCAAGATGGTTGCCAGTATTTTATGACTTAGTGCTCCCATAGATATGCTATTGTAAATTTAAAGTCCCTAAATAATAACACGAGGTTAATAACGTGCATATTGTATTGTAGATCTCTCTTTTCTGGCCCAGACTTGCTCTGTGTGGGCCCTACGTTCTTAGCAATACTAGGCACTTGTATTGTCACATAAATACTATGCTTTGGTTTCAGATTTTCTGAAGTATCTCCACGCACCAAGTGCAGAGCCCGAAGTACAAGAGCCAAATATCCAAGAGTTACAGGAAATTTGTTGCTATTTTGGCTGCAATATTCGCGATTTATTGAGTTATTGTAATCCATTTTAAATTCAAATTTGACTGAAAAACTAAGCAATATATTCCAAAAACGTGTAAATGTTCATTTTATCTCAAATAAAAGTCGATCAAATGCGATTCTCTCAGCAGTATTAAGAAAAATACAGCTGTAACGATGTGCATAATGTGGTGAAAAGAATGGAAATTAACTTGACCTGGTTCATGTATAGGTGTGGGTTTGTTGACAAATAAATCTTTGACTGATGGAAAAGTTTAATAAATAATTTTTAGGGCGTGATCTGTACAAAAAGTCATAACTCCACCGCAGCTATGATGTTTAGTAGACTAGCTTGTGGACACTTACAATTATGAACCGGATCCTAATTGGCCCCTCGTTCAAGGGTGATTTATTGTTTAAAATTATGTAATACTTACAGTATTTAAGTAGTTTCCAGCCATAAGAACGATGAAGACCAGCTCCTGAAGTTCTTGACTATTTTTTATGTCTAAAACAATTAAATGGTTAATTAAAAAAAGGTCTGTTTCAGCTGATATATTACATAGTCTACTCACTAACGTTCGAAATAAATATCATATTCTACAGGAAAAAAATCAAAGCGACCCATAAGCTTCTCTCGTTTGTGCAAAGGGAAAAATCATTGGTGGGCATCGCCGCATGATAAAACATTTTGTCACATATGGCGCCCCGCGTGGAAAAACGAAATCGCTCCCTGTCGCTATTCAACATGATAAGCAAAAGGCAATCCGCTGGCACTTTTCATGCTCATGTGACATTAGACTGTTACTCAATCTTACGGCTACAGCTAGGACTAAATCATGCAGCATTCTGCTCTATGGTTCAAAACGTTAAATATTGGCAAAATTCAACAGAAATATTCTAAATAGTCAGCATTTTGAGCTTTAACGCGGCGAAAACAATATACAGTACAAAGGCACCAAACAAAGTAAACATGTTACACCGAGGAACTCCCGGGATTTAAAACGCACAAGACACATGACGTCGTGTGACACCCCATGAGCTACAATACTGACCAAAATTACTTGCTACAGACTCCGGAGTCTCAGCGGAGTCGGAGTCACTTGACTCGGGAGCCGAAGAATAGAGTTGTATGTACTTTGACTCCGGAGTCTGCAGCAAGTAATTTTAACTGGGTAATCTGCACGTTTTTTGGCCATGGTACAATGACAGGCTTTTGTTGCGTACCTTTGGCTGCGATGATTATGGCATCAATGGATGGTTTAATGTAATCCACTATGGAAGAAAACTCTTCCCTCAACAGCATACACTCAACTCGGAGGCGGTAGCTAAAAAATAATTTTTAAATAACTTTAGTTTAAAAGTAAATGAATAAATAAACAATAAAGATAAACCTACAATGCAGCCAAGCTTAATAAAAAAGAAGCTTGACTGCACACTCCATTTAGAACTATAAAAATGTATAGATGACTACAGAATATGTAGGTAGATGATTATATAAAAGGACTACAATAAATTTGTTTATAGACATAAATCAAGAATCAAAACATTATCTGCAATACTGACTTGTTAACTTAACCAACCAAACGTTTCCGTTAGTACTGTACATCATTAGAACAATTAATAAACAACAAATATTTTATTAACCAAACAAATTCCAATCAGAAACTTTCAAGTCTACAAAAATGCACGTTGACCAAAAATAAGCATACAAGGATACGTAAGAATCGTTCTGTGACAGGAGCCCTTTGATTTCACTTTGCAAACATCACAAAATGGCACTAAAACTAAGTGACAGAAAATTGAGTAACATAAGTATGTCCATAAAACATTACTACCTATGTAATTTTACAACAAACAACAAGCTGTAAACTAGGCACTAACTTTGGCACTTCAATGAGCGATAAGAAAAATCGTTCTGCCTCTCCAAGCTTGGCACGACTTCCGGCAAAATTGGACAACGTTTCGATCTAAAACCAAAACTTGAACAGCGTTAACGAGTGGCAAGAGGGCTTACAAACAAGCGGCGCATTGCTGCCAGCGTGTTAATGTAGCACGAATTACAGAAGTCAAATTTACAGAATAATTCTTTTCCTTTATATACCAAAATACGCAGACAATACTCGAGCAATAGTAATCGGAGTAATGGAATTAAAATAGATCTGGTGTGTCGTCCGAGCCATTGCTGAGCTTAAAGTGAGGCAGTGTCCTAACATAAGGGTAACCCCCCTGAAACCGAGACACATCTCTAATTTGCGCCCCCTCCCCACCCGGAACAAGGGATGTGTCTTGATTTCGGTGGAAGGGGGATACCGGCGATACAGCTCCCATGGAATCCTGGAATCAAGACGTTAAAGATCTCCGATTCAAATTTTTTTAATCCGAGTAAAGAATGCTTGGGAAGCTTAGCTTAGATACTATTCTTTTCCGGGTATGTGAAAAAGTACAGTAAAAAGCTCGTATGTAAAAAGATATATAAAGTAAAGATAAAAATAAAGTAAAAAAATAAAAAGTAAAAATGGAACTACATACATACTAGTTAGTAAAACTCCAGCTTTTGTAAATCAACCATTATACTTGTGTATTTGATTTTAAATTTAGTTTCAAAGAAGAGACAGCCTGTATTCTAACCTCATCCAATTCCGGCAATATTTTCATCAATCCTTTCAACTTCTCCAGTCCGATCTCTGAACTCTGACCCGCGCTGACCATGTTCAACAAATCCTCCACTCCGCTAAATGCAATCAAAATAGACCAACTTTGAAATGTTAGCTAGTAAATTAAAAAATATTAGTTACTTGATTATCTATTAAACAAGCCACTTTTTACCGTACACATGTTATTCGTATGGTATGAAATTGACTAATTAGATAGTGCCTTTTTGGCTCCAAGAAAAGCTTTCATATGTGTGGTTACCAAAAGTTACCAAGAGCCAATTCCTTTACCGGATTAAACGAACTGGACTTATTTTACTTCAAGGTTTTGGAATGGCAAATCGGGTTAAACGGACTATAAACGAGTTAAAATAAGTCAGCGGCTTAATTTTAGTTTGACCCCATTCCAAAACTACCACTGGACTATGTAAACTGATTTAACATGCACGCTTAACATTAGCGTGCATAGTTAAGTCCGTTTAGTCCGATTAAAAAGCAGCGCGCTAAAACTCAAGTCCGTTTAATTGGATTCGAGGTTTTGGAACGGCATTTTTCAGCATAATTTTAAACCGTTTAGTCCAATTATAATTAACCCTTTAATCCGGTAAAGGAGTAGGCCCGAGGTTACCAAAAAATTTAATCAATTCTTGCACATGACAATTTTAATTCAAATGTGATACTGCGGCACATTAAAAGTAAACTTAAAACTTCTAAATAGAAAACACACCGTAGAATATTTCGAAACCCTGAGGGTAAATTTGACAAAGGAGGTTTTGCTAAACCGTGGTTTTACGTCCGTTTTCATATGACTTGCACATAATTTCACTACGAAATTTTGCCTGGATAGTGAGACATTGCGTCAGCCTTTGTTTTAGTTGAGCGAAAGTTTCAGCAGAGCAGAGACATTTTGTCCTGCAGGTTCGAAATTTCAACTCAAAGGAAATATTTTGTAAAGAAATTATATGCAAATCATGCAAGCGTGGGCTTAGCGAAACCACCGTTGTGAAATCCACCCTCAAGTTTTATTGATGTGTGAAAACCTACCGTCTGAACTGCTTCAGGAAAATATTTACATTCAGGCTACGTTTTGGATCAAGCAGGTTGATTTCATTGGATTCGGGTTTCCTCCTCCGTTCCAGGCTATTGGTGTGTTGGCCATGGCCATTGGCTGAATTGGCCAAATGGTGGCCGAACTGAGAATCGCCTTGAGCAAACCATTCGTCTAGCTTATCGAAATTGATGCGGATTTTTGGTCCAACGGGTTCGACAGAGTTTTTGGCGCCTCCAAAACGCTCGGCAGCTAAAGACCAAATATTCTGTTGGCCTCGCAACACTTTGCTAACCGGCACTTTGTTCCACGCAAAGTTTCTCAGCTTCGATTTTGGCAGTGGCAGTTCTTGTTGAGGCAAAAGTTTCTTAGCACCAGCCGGAGTGTGAGAATTCGAGGAGATCGATTCAGCACTTTCGGGTCGGTGTTTTGGAGACCACGATTTTCGGTCATCGGTTTTGGTCGATATTTGATTGTTAGGACCAGAGGAAGATTTTTCCGCCGCCTGCTCGTTGGGTAAGGGGGGCGGCGGCGGCGGATGACTATTGTTCAGACCGTTAGGAGTCAGTTTACTTGATTTTTCAGGGGGCAAGAGTCTCAAACCGGCGTCAGGCAGGGGCGGGGCTGGCGGTGGTACCGGAGCCGAAAGGGGGCCGTTTGAGTTCGAAATCGATTCACTTGCTTTGCGGATCGATTCAGCAAAAGTCGATCCAGAAGTAGTTGGCGTCGATTTTCCGAAATGACAGCAACAGCCGCATCTTCCCGATTCGCTCCTTCGTTTTTCCATCAATAGACTGCTTTTGCTCGAACTGCTATGAAGGCGAAGCAATTTCTCGGCCTCCTCACGTGACTCCAAGAATTTGGCTTTGCAGACCAGCTTTTCGGCCAACTCCCAAGCCAGATCGCTGCTTTCCTCCTTGGAGTCTAGCTGGAGCAAATGTTGCAGCAAAGTTAGAAAGCTCATTTCCTGCGGAGTGTTTGAGATCTAAAATCGTGTACATAATAAAACCACTTTAACCAGTATGTAGGTACAAAAATAAGTTCATTGTATCAAATTAATATGGAACTGAACCAATCTCTAATTAGTAATTGGGTAATGATGTTTTGAACCAATAACGAATCTTAAAATTTCTGTCCAAGCGCAATTTTAGACCCCTTCATTATA
>JASANF010017422.1:0-10708 GCA_030248245.1 Trissonchulus sp. WLG1_4
TTTTGGACCTTTTCATTCAATTAAATTTTCATTGCCGTGAATGATATATTATATAATTTATCAAAAAGGTTTTATAATCTGTGATATATAAATAGTTACAATATATTTTATTCATAAATTATATATCATAAATAAACAACAGTATCAATAAAACATTTTACATTTCGTCCGCGTATTTTTCTTTGCCTTTTAAGGTTTAACAGCTCTGTTGTAGTGCCGTGGTTAGCATTGTTTACTTCAGTCGAAGGAGTTAATGTTCGATTCCTCGCATATGATGCCACGGTATATATATATTATATATATATATATATATATATATATATATATATATATATATATATATATATATATATATATATATATATATATATATATATATATATATATATATATATATATATATATCTAGTTGAAGTGGCATGTATTGGTTAGACGTGCGTTTAATGACAGCTCTTGGCATCAAACTTGAAACTATAACTTTGAAGTAAATACTTGATCGTTTGTATTAACTTTCATTCATTGTGTTCAAACAGAAGAGTGTCATTTGGGCATAATTTTTTTATTTGCTCGTTTTTTTGCGAAAAAATGGCTGTCTCACGTTTAGCTGTAATTTTTTTACAAAGCTATTTTTTTTGACGAAGTTTATATTGTTTCGAAATTTTAACTTGCTTAGATGAAAGCGCCGTAATCCGGCCCATGGGGTTAAATAAACCTGAAAAATGCGCTGTATCTGTATGCAGAGAAAAATGGATGACAAGAGCTGTCTTTAGACTTAGCCTATGAATTAGAACTCATGGTTAAGAAATTTATTTTATACCTCAAATAAATTTCCTGTTATAGTTATGACTTGATGCTGAACCTAGTAAGTAGAGCAGAAAAGTCTGACCAAAAATTGCTGTGCTGTAGGTAGTTTTTTTAATTAAAATCTGACCAAAAATGCTGAACTTAGATCTTCGATTTTTAAACGAATAAATTTATTTCATAACAAAAAGAAGAATTTCCAAGGATCAAGAGTACCTACATCGAGTGCATTAAAATTCCTTTTACACGTTTTCTCAGTGTTTTTGGTTTTTGTTTTTTTAAGATTACGAGGTTCTTTTTAGCTGAGTGTGCAGCACCTTTTGGTCAGACTAGATGATAATCAAAATAATTTATAAAGTCTTGCAATATTTATCACAGTGTGTTGGTCAAAACCCCCTCGCTGATTGGCTGATACTTGTCAAGCAATTGTAAATTCATAGCATTTCCAGGTTAATAAATAATCTTCTGCCAGTCAACATATAATTAAATATCTGTGTTCCGCAAAATTTTCACGCTGGTTGGCTGTTATTTTCCAGTATAATTCCAGCTTATAAATTCATCGATTATTGGTTCCAAAATTGTCGATCCAGGCGTTTCTGTTCTTCCCGTTTGAGCCGCACATTTTCAGTGCGATATTTGCGATAGTCATCTTCGGGTGCCGGATCGGGTTGAGTCATTCGATCGCGCAACAAACTGTAGTGTCGCGCCAAGGCTGCGATCTCATCGTCGATTTTCTAAAACAGTAACAGAGTACTAATAAAGCCCAGTTGATACTTGTCCTTGAACACGGACAGGGACAAGGACATATTTTGGTCAGCTGCTGTGAAAAATTTTTAGAGGCATTTCGGCTATTTTTTGCATGGGGTCTTCAAGCTACCCCAACTTTATTCATGCGAAATGCTGGTTTATTTGGCAAAGCAGTTTTCTTGGACTCGCTAAATGAACCGGACCTAGTAAAGACTCGGCCCTAGCCGCACAAGGAGCTGTTTCACTACCAAACTACCACGGTGACAGATTGCTGAGTAACTATACTAACCACTCTGCCGATGCAACCTACAGTGAATTCAAGCTGGGAGGTTATATTACCTTAGCATCCGTATTCCGTATGCATTAAGTTCTTGCAGTCGGAAGAATTGAAGATGAGCCTGGCAAGGATGGTTCAAACCACCCATCTCTGAATCTGTACACCAGCGCTCTACCAGTTGAGCTACTGGGCCAATGCTGACCTGTCGCTACTTCCTTACGGTACTTAACGGGCCTGACATACCTCCTGGCTCCTACACAATTTTTACATTGAGATAACTGTCACTTATTTTAACGAGAGTCATTGATATGTATTTGTGGTACACATATATAATATGACCTGTTGCATTCTCTGTCGACCATCGTAGTCGGGCTGTGTGCGGCCAATAAATCGATTGGTCACTCGACTATCCAGCGATTCACTGTATCCGCTTGATCTGAAACAAAACATGCTTACAATTTATTTTTTGTCGAATGGTGGTTTTGCGATCTCTCTATGACGCACGTAACTGATATGATGGAAAAACTCGACGGCGCTTCTAAGCTGTAACTGCTGTAATAATACAAAACTAAAAGTGAAAATTGTCAAACGTTAATTTACCTACTTTTTCGACCGGTGGAAATGTGCTGCTGCCGAAAGTAACCCCTGTTGTGCCGCAAATTAGTTTCTTGGCTCAGCATAAAATGTTAATCGAAAAGTCATTTTGTGGGTAACCCTTCTCCATTGAAATACAAATTTTGTCTAAAGCATATTTTCGACTGATTAGCCACAACAGTCTTTCTTATGTACTTATGTAGGGTTGAGGCTTGAGCCATTATCCTTATTATTATTTTCGATTTAACATTCTAAACTTATTTCATCAATAACATTGTAGTCACGTTTAGATCAACCAGGATATGTACATGTCCTGTGTTATTGATCAAATAGGTCCATCTTAAATCTATCCTACTTCAAGTTTAGATTTGCAAGAAAATAATAACATAAGGGTCGATCGATATCTTCCAGCCGTATATGTCCGTTCAGCCGACAAAATAATCACACTATTAGTGGTGGGCTTATTTCGTAATTTTGCCGGCTGAACGAACATGCGGCTGTAAATTCAATCCTTAGCGTTCCGCACCTGGTCATTCTGGCATTGCTAGGAGTCCATAGACTGTGCACGGCACTGTTGATTTCTGATCGCGAAAATTCGCGCGCTTTTTTAAAGTCTTCCAGCAGTTGAGCAGCGTCGACGCTTGGCTCTGGCGACAGGGAATTATCGATGGCGCATCGGTGATTGGCTCGATCCGTCGACCGATTATTCCTCGACAACTCTCGACAGCTGCTGACCAAGCAGCTACGCATTTCGGCCAGTCGTCTTTGGTGCTCAAGGGCGCTATAGTGGCGCCTTTGGCATTGAGATCGACTAGGCGCTCGATAATCCGACATCGGTGAGTCATAGCCTACTCGACTCGCTGAGGGTGAGTAGACTAGACTTTCTCGACTCGAGTAGCGGCTGTTTTGCATCGATATAGGGTAGAGGCTTTCTTCGCTGTTGAATCGACTCAAAGACCCGCCGCTCAGGGACGCGCGAAGATCCTCGGGAACATTTAGGGACCTCATTTTCCTCCGAATAGCCTCGATTTCTTCGTCAAGCGCTGATTTCAGCTCTTGCATTCGTCGCCTATGATCCGCCAGATATTGCTTGGTTGTTGAGCTGAGTTTTTTGTAAATATAAGCACCGCTATCGCTTGAAGTTTCACTGGCTCGGTGGTCACTTTGATCGTATCCCAGTGATTCCATGATATTGTCTCGTTCTAGCTGCAATGCTTCAAGATCGTGTAGCAGAGCTTTGTACTCTGCCACCGTGTCTGAGCTAGGCCCAGTGCTAGTGATCGTGTTCACGATTTTGATCGACTGAGTTCCATCCGTTTCATCTAGCTCCGCGTCAGTCCTCGGAATTTTGAACTCCTTCAACCGTTCATGTTTGATGATCGACTTTTCCACTTTTGAACTGTTCACTATGTCGATTTCTAGTTTTTCCGTTATCAAAGATTCGGGCTCCTGCTTCATCTGTGGTCGTGACGCCACCAGGGGCGTCACATTTGTCGCTGGATTCGTAGTCAATTCTGAGTCGGTCAGATCACGTCCAGGCGAGACTAGCAGATTCAGCAACACGCGCTGAGACACGTGTTGTGGATCCAGATCACGCAAGCTGGAGGGTAGCCTCAGTTTACCAGCTTTGGCCAGGTCATAAAGTTGACTGATACTCTGTTCCAGGTGTTTCCTTGATTCAGCCAGTTGTTCCGAGACCCATCGGTCGTTTTCGCTGTGGCTCAAACTGGTCATTGAGGAAGAACGATCCGGCATCATCGTTTTGACGGCGAAATCTGATCGATCCTGTTGACTTTTTTCTCGATCTGCGCTTGAGCTTCGTTCTTTTATAATCGGTTTGATGCTGGAATTTCGTCCCTCGGCTGCGGTTGGTCCGATTTCCAACTTCATTCCTTGATGCAAATCTCTCCAGGAGACGCTTTTCTTGTTTTCGTTTTCACCTTTGGAATCTTCATCGTCGCTAAGACTATTTCCTGGCTGCGAGAGCATGTTAACTCCCGACGGGATAGTTAAACTAACAGGTCGAGCCAAATAAGTACCGTTAATCGGATTAGCGGATTTCTGATTGTTGCTTAGCGAAACACCAGCTGAAGATTTGAGATCATTGACATTCTCTAACGAAATTCGTGTTCTGTCCGGTTCGTAGGTTTTCCGCATTCTAAAGGAGGTGAAACTCGAGCTTTTCGGGAATCCGACTCCTTTTCCGAACTCCAAACCATCGTCAACAGTCGTCGTATAATCGCTATATAGACGCGATGGCTGGTAGGTCTCAGAGTTAGTTGAATTAGAACTGGTTCTATTGTCTATTTCGTCGTTTCTGTTTCCTTGCGCAGACGTGTGTCTTTCAACAACACTGTATTCTGACGCCGAGTTTGAACTCCCACCTGTACGCCACTGTTCATACGGTGACGCTTTTTCCTCCGCTTGCCGAAACCCACTGGCTTTTTCCGCTGCTTGCTGAAGTCCACTGCTTCCTCTCCTCCACTGGTCTTGAGTTCGATCAAACTCATGCTCATTTTCGACCGACATTCCTTGCTGAAAAGTTTGGTTCTTGTCACGTCGACTTGCAAACACATCGTCCAAATGTCCACTAGAAAGATCGTCATAGTTTTCGCCGTAAAGCCGATCGTGTTGAGCAATTGTCGAGCCAATGGTCAATTCGCTCGAGTTGTCTCGAGCAGCGTCGTCCGCTTCTGGTCGCATCATCGAGATGTACGGCACACCATCAACGATTGTCACATTTAGGATGTTTTCGTTGCCGCTGTTTTCTAGGGATTCTTCATAAGTCACAGGAGACTTTCTCAGTCTCCTTGTCCTTGTATCTTGCTTCTTCAGTTCGTTTTCTCGTTTTTCATTTTCTCTCGAAATTTCCGCAGCGTCAGCTTCTCGAATGATTTGAGCATGTCCGTCCATGGTCGGGATTTTTGAAGATGATTGAGTATTCATAAAACTTTCTTCATAGTCCATGCTAGTGGCATTTTGAGCGCTTTTTTGTGAGTAACTCGAGTAACTGTTTTCATAGTTAGACATTTCTTCATTTTGCCTGGTTTCTGCGTGAGAATAGCGATAATTTGCATAATTTGAGCTATCTTTATTCTGCAATAATTTAGTCTGATCAACCGCTGTAGCTTGTTCCAAACTTTTTGCGCTGTCTGAAGTCTGAAGTTTGCTATCAACTGAACTTTGCTCCGAACCCATAGTCTGTGGCATAAGTCTCAAAACACTGACCGGTTCTGTCGGTGGTACAGTTGGGTGGTAAACTACTTCGAACAGTGGTTCCATAGGCGCATCCTTTTTGCTTAAGTTCGAAAAGTCGATGTCTTTCGAAAATTTCCTTCCCTTATTGTCTTTTGACAGCTTTCGGTCGCCGTTTTCGTTATCTTTCAAGAAGGCAGGCGGTATTTCTTGTTCTGTTTCGATTCCGCACCCGTTGGTTTTGCTGATAGTGATACACAGCTTGAGCAAACCAGGGTTTGTTATTTTTTCAGGTCTGGTCGGCGTGTGATGCTCGCGCGAAATTTTGCGACTCGGCGGATGCTCGAATTTTGAATGCACAATGTGTTGCTCATAGGTGATCCTTTTCTCAATCGGTTCTTGATCATCGTCTACTGAGTCGACCTCAGTGTTTTCTTGCATCGAATTTTCAATTATTTCCATTTTTATTTCGTTATTGTCCATAACTAGCTCATTTTCTCTAGTTGGTTGATGTTCGATCGAATTAGAGTAATTGTTTACTGTTTCGATTATTCCGGTTGGATTTTGAACAACAGGGGCAGCTTCTAAAATCGCTTGATCTATTTCCGGACTCAAGTCTAGCTCAGTCCAGGCTTCAGACAAGGACTGGTTTGGCTGTAATTTCGATTCGTCTGTGCTCGAAGTTCTAACCCTTTCAACCGGTACTGTCTCCACTGTCGAAAGGTGTATTTCCGGCAAAGCGATATCGCTATTTGGTGCCTGCAACGGTAGTATTATCGGATTAACCGCCGGTGTCTCAGGCTCCAGCTGCGAAAGACTGTCGAAATTATAGTTTTCATCGTACGGCGTAAACCAGTCGTTTTTAACGGCGTTCTCATTGGCCATGTCAGAGGTTCCTTCGTCATCAATTGTTGTGACTAACGACCAACAGTCCGCTAGTTGTTTGTGATTAGAGTCGGTAGGATCGTTATGAACTAGCGACACTACCTCCGCGTCGTAATTTAATGGACTGTCTTGTCGGGTCTCAAGTTTTTCGTCTGAAGTTTCAATGACGAATCGATCTTGTTTGTCCTCTGACAAATCACTTTCGTCCCTCGATTCAGTCTCGACAGTTTGCTTAGCCACAGAAAAACAGTCTTGGGTCAATGATTTGAAACCAGATTCATCATTTTTGCTTAAAATAGGCTCAATTTTCGCAAATTCTTCCTCGCTGTCAAGATCCGACAGTAAATTGGTGCCGTCAGGTGTCGTTGGTTTAGTTGCATGATTGTCTTCAGAATTGACTGGTTCTCTATCTATGCTGATTTGGTTCAAACTCTCGAACGCCAGAGAACTTCTTGGACTAGTTTCGCATAACAGGGCCTGAGCTGTCGCTTGTTGAAGTATTGGCTCAAAATGCTTCGTCTCCGTTTGCGGCGTTTCCGTTTCGTTTAGTGCTTTCTTTTCGTCGACCATATCTTTCGAGCATTTATTCGCCAACATTTTAAAGTCGACGCTTCCCAGCGAGCTGTCTGGGTCGAATTCTGAATCAGTGGCAGATAAGTGTCGCGAAGTGCGTTGAAGTTTTGACAAAGTAGCCGTTAGATTTGGCGCGTTTATTCTTGGTTCCTCGTTTAGCGATGTAAACCCCACATCGGCTGTATCTGCTGCAGTTTTTGTTAAAAATTCATTCAGTGATTTTTTAACTTCTTCTCCTAGTTCGTCCATTTCTTCTTCTGTTTTATATGGAGCAGGGGTGAAAATATCATCGTCGAAATCGCTTTCAATGTCTTGAATAACTTCTTTCGCAGTCATTATTGTGCTTCTTGCTGCTGTAGATATTTCAGTATTTTCTGAAGCTTGCAAATCAGTGACGCTTCTTTCACCAGAATCACTATTTTCAATAATTTCATTTGATTTTGTAGCCGCAGTCGAATCTGATTCCGTTTCGCCAGAATTAGTATTTTCGGATTTGTCATTTGGCTGCATAACCGCCGCAGAATCCAACTCATTTTTATCAAAATCAATATCTTCACTGTATCGATTGTAATTTTTGAGACCATCGTTAAAGGCTTCAGAAGGCACCGTAATCTGACCTGTAGTTTCAAAACTCGGCGCGGCTTCACTTTTGACCAGTTCAGCCAATTCACTCATTTCTGTTGGATCATTGTGAACCAGAATACCAACTACTGAACCGTTTTCATCGTACAACGATTCTAGTATCGATGGATCAACACTGATCTCTTGAACAGTTTCATCTTCGCTATTGTCAATACCATTTGCCAGTTGCCCGGTTACAGTAAACTGGTTTTCTACCGTAATCTGGTTTTCTGCAGGAGCCTGGTTTTCTACCGTAACCGGATCATCCGGATCCAACGAGTCCAAGTCATCATTGCCGTTGAGCTCTAGCTGATCAGAATTTTCCGGAAAATCAGCGGGTGCTACTGAGTCAGGCATAGCAGAAGATTGTCCATATACACTGCTTCGAATGTTAGCATCAGTTAATCCGGTTAATTCGCTTGAAGATTTAGCACTAGGTAATCTAGTTAATCCGCTTGAAAAATCAGCAGTTTGAAATCCGCGTGGTACCTCAGCACCCGTTAATCCGTTTAATCTGTCTGACAAATTAGCCTCTGTTAATCCGTTTAATCCGTTTGAGGAATTAGCACTAAATGATCTGGTTAATCCACTTTCAAATTCAGCACTCGGTAATCCGCTTGTAGACTCATCATTTGGTAATCTGGTTATTACGCTTGGACAATCAGCACTCCGTAATTCGCTTTTAAATCCAGCATCTGTTAATCCGATTAAGCCGTCTGGAGACTCAGAACTAGGTAATCTGGTTAATTTGTCTTGAAATTTAGCACTCAATAATTTGCTTTCAATTTCAGCACCCGTTAATCTGCCCGAACTGTCATCGTCAGCATCTGTTAATCCGTTTAATCCGTGTAAAGACTCATCCCTAGGCAATCCGTTTAATCTGCTTTGATAATCAGCACACGGTAATTTGTCTGATTTGCTTGACAAAGCAACACCGGTGAGTGTAGGGCTGTAATCCGTTGCGTGCTCAAAGTTTCCTGGCCGAGTTGGCTCATTAAACTTGGTCGGAAATACGCTGGGTAATGATTCTGCTGACAAGCTAGACTCGGTGGAAATGAAAAATTGGCTATTTTCAGCAGTAATTTCTGTATTAGAATAGTTTTCGGTTGCCATGTTTTCTTGACTACCAGTAACATTAGAGCATTCATTTTTGTTGTTACAATTTGGTAATTTCTCACTTTCTATAGAGTCACTTTTTTCATAATTTGATCCATTTTCTACAATTTCGGAGCTGTTATCAAAATCGTGTAATAATTGAGCATCATTTTTGATATTTGAACTTTCAATATTCACAGCAGAATTAGTAACTGAGCTTGGAGTTGAATCAATGCTATGATTTGTATTTGTTTGCCACGTGTTGTTTTCAGGTTCCGCTTCAGAGTGACTGTTGCTTCTATGAATTTTCTTGAAGTACGGCCGAGAAGGCTCGACATGTGTCAATGATATCAGATATGCCGGCTTAAAAGTATCAGAAGTACTCGATACGGTTTCTTTGATTTCGTCTTCAGTACCACTCAGTGATGCTACAGCTAGATTATTTATAACGGATAAACGAATTTGACCGTCAGAATCATTTAAATGAGTTTCTATTGCCACTTTCTCATCCTTAGTCAAAGTATTTAGTCCAGTTTCGTTGATACCACTGATAGAATTAATTTCATCGCTTTCGTCAACTTCACCGGGTAAAGTTTTGTTCACTTTCATAGAAAGACCGCTGTCTGTTGCCTTTACGTCTTCTTTTAGACTTAGTTGATTCAAACCGCTGGACGCCTTATTAAATCTTTCGGTTTCAGTTTCACTGTTGACATCGCAAATCAACGTTGTTTCTTCGGGAATGTCGTTTGCAGCGTTCGCAGTCAATAATTCGTTTTTGCGACAGTCGGAAGTTTGATTATCTATACCACTAGAGTCACCAAGTCGAAAGGCAGGCTTATCTTTTTCACCCATGTCGGTGCTGTCGTCAAAAGTGTTTTTGTCCTTTCCTTTTCCTTCAACCATTTCAGTTGTCTTCATACTGACAAACTTTTCTTCGTCGTTTGAGCTGCCGTAGTCCGTGCTTATATCGTCCAAACTGATGTGACTTGGAACAGAGTCCGGATTACTAGAGTCGGAAACACACCGAGCCCGTAGTAACAGGTCTTTCTCGCTAACCTCTGGAACCGTCAGGCGTTTATCAGTGTCAAGCGAAGACTGAATTAGCAGAGACGTGTCCAAGTGAGCCCAGTTCTCGTCATCGTTTTGCAATGAGACATTACAAAAAACTGCTGTGCCCGCTGTTGCTGCTTCCACGACAATTTTTGGCTCGTCAGGTGCTACAGTCTCTATTTTTGGCAGTTTATAGATTGAGTCGATATCAAACCCGCTTTCTTCGACGGCATGTTTGTGCAGCTCGTTAAGAATATCATCCATTGTTACTATTTCATTTTCATAATCGTTCGATCCGACTGATGCCTGTCGCAGATCAGACAAGTATTTTTGCGCGGTCGGTGTAAGTCGACTTTCTTCCGTTTCGGAACCAATATTTGGATTTGTTTCTTGATCATCAGTTTCCCTAGTTTCAAGTTGACCATAGCTGGTGCTTAGTTCTAAGTCTTCAGCCGAGTCGTCGTCGTGCGGGAATTTTTTGTCGCCGCTACTAGCATTACTAACAATTTCAGGGCTCATACCTGCCGGTGGCGAAGTTTTATACTCTTTGCTCTCTTCGCTGGGCATTTTAGTTAAATTTATTTCATCTTTGAAATCTACATCGTTTCTATCAGACTTTTCTTTTAGCGAACTAGGCATAAGGTCAAAAGTGCGATCCTTTTCCTGAGTGCTGTTTGACTTTTCGGTGACAACACAACTCGAAGCTGACAAATTTTTGGTGACAGTATCGGCAATAAATTGCTCCATTTGTTCATGCGTCTTAATTTCTTCATTGCACGCTTCTATTTCGTGTAAACAGTCGTTATATATAAATTTTTCTTCTTGGTTCGGCTTCGGTGTTTCGGAAAACTGTGAGTCAATTGTATTTTT
>JASANF010017424.1:0-26085 GCA_030248245.1 Trissonchulus sp. WLG1_4
GTTTGAAAATAAAAAATTATACTGAGATTTTGGAACTCAACATCTACTACGACGAATTTAACAATGATACTATCAGTGTCATTTAAAGCTTCTAAATATTCAAAACCGTCAGAAACGTGACTAAACGTTAACGTAAAAACATAAAATTGACACCTTTTAGACTGAGAACAGTAGGCGCTTTTGAAATGGTACCTTAGTTAACGTATACCATTCACGTTTTAACGTTTAAATTTCCCAGTCTTAGTTATGACTAAAACTTAACGTCAAATTAAAGGCCATGTGACTGCATCATTTGAAAGCTCTAACATTTTCTCTCTCAAATGACGTTAAAATTATTATTCTCCACTACCGTATCAAACGTTATGGCCCCAGAAATAGTTCATAAAAAGGGCTGATTGTACTGCATATCACACCATGGGTGATCAAATCAAAAAACAATTCAATTTAGGAAAAAACTTTTGCTCATTTTTGAAATAATTTAACATCAATAAACTTAACTTAGATATATACGACATGGTCGAATTAGTCTAAAATAGACGTACACTAGACTTGTTACAATATATTTACAATATATTTACAATATATTTACAATATTTACAATATATTTACCTTACTATACTATATAAACTTTCTTGCTCAAAAAATAATTACGATAATAACTCAAGATCGGCTCAACGCAGAAACGTCATTTTTACGTTATCAGATAGCCGGCAGCGTGGCTAAAACCCTTTTTATTCAAAGTCAGTTCGTAAAGGAAACCGTTTAACCGCTAAATCGGTTTAAAAAATAAAAAAAATTCTCATACTAGCATTTTCGGGCTCGAGCATCTACTACGCCGAATGTAAGATGATACTATAGGGTCATTTAATTCTCAAATACTTAAACTGTCATAACTTGCCTCAACGTTAACGTAAAAACATAAAATTGACGCCTTTCAACTCAGAACAGTAGGCGCTTTTGAATGATACCTTACTTGACGTATACCATTCACGTTTAAACGTTTAAATTTGCATTTCTAATGTATGGCGCAAACTTAACATCAAGTTAAATTTCATGGCACCCTAAAGCTAACGCTAGCTAGCTAAAGCTGAAAGCTCTAACAATTTCGTCTCAAATGACGTTAAAATTATTATTATCCCACTACAGTATCAAAAGTTATGGTCCCTGAAAGACTTCATAAAAGGGGCTGATTGTACTACAGATCACACCATGGGTGATCAAATCCCAAAACGATTGAATTTAGGCAAAAATTTAAAAATCTTTGGTCATTTTTGAAGTAAGGTAACATAAACAGACTTAACTGAGATATATACGACATGCTGGAACTAGTCTAAACTAAACGCACTAGACTTGTTAATATACTTATACTATCCTATTCATAATGATAATGAAAATATCAACTCCATATTAAAATATCAGTTAGAACCATGTGTGGTATTAAGACGTTTAACTTTCGAATCTCGTGCAGCCGCTTGGTTCCAAAGTTATACGCAACGTAAAACGGAGTTATTTGTCTGTAGCTACGAGCACCGTTTAAACGTTGTTACTGAAATACAGTACTCAGCATCTGTTTTATCAAAATGTCGACAAGAAGCGTTAATGCTTCATACTACACTGCTAAGCTGTGACTTTGTGTTTAAAAGAGCGTAAAATGGAGTTATTTTTCCTCCGCAGAATCCTCCGCGACAGGCCATTTCTGTAGTTAGTTATTTCTGGAGGTTAACCACAAAAATGGCTACAGCTTTGGCTAGGAACATTGTAGAAAAATGAAAATTACGTCATTGGAAAAACAATTTTTAGCGCTTTCAAATGACATATCACATGATGGCGCAGCTTTCTGAAAATAGGTCCAAATTTCACATTCTAAATTTTGACGAACGCTAAACGTCACGTCATAGGGTCATGTGACCCATCAATTGAAAGCTCGAACAATTTCCTCTTAAATGACGTTAAAATTATAATTGTACCACTACCGTATCGAAAGCTATGGCCCCTGAAAACTTCTCCTAAAAGGGGCTAATTGTACAGATCACACCATGAGTGATCAAATCTCTGAGCAATTGAATTTAGGCAATAATTTAATAAATTTTTGTTCATTTTTTAAAGAATGTAACATAAAACAGACTAAACTAAGATAAATACGACATGGTCGAACTAGTCTAAACTAGACGCACTAGACCTGTTACAATATATTTACAATATATTTACAATATTTATTACAATATATTTACCTTACTATACTATATAAATTTTTCGGCAAAAAAGAGAAATGATAATAACTCAGGAACCGCGCAACGTAGAAACTTCGTTTTTGCGTTATTAAATAGCAGGCATCAAAGCCAAGATGTTTTCTATTCAGAGTTAGTCGGTTCAATGAACCGCTGAGCCGCTAAACCGGTTTGAAAAAATGAAAAAATTTTACACTCACATTTTCGGGCTCGAACATCTACTACGATGACTGTCTGATGATATAGCGATATTTCGTGTCATATGGTAAGCAATATTGGAAGCGTCATAACTTGCTTCAACGTTGACGTACAAACACATAATTGACGGCACTCAACTCAGAACAGAAAGCGCTTTCAAATGACACCTTACTTGACGTATACCATTCACGTTTAAACGTCTAAATTTCCAATTATAAAATATGACATATGACGCAAGCTTAACGTCAACTTACCGGGCCATGTCACCCATCATTTGAAAGCTCTCGTAATTTGCTTTCGAATGATGCCAAAATCATTCCAGTATCTCCCCAATATCAAAAGTTACGGCAACTCAAAACCATATGTGATCAAATCTTAATGTGAATAAAATTTTGGCAAAATTTTGAAAATTTCTGCCAATCATTTAGAATTCTGCTGTTAATGCATAAATTATCTTTTTCACCACAGGAAATGGTCGAACTAGTCTAAACTAGACGCACTAGACTTGTTACAATATATATTAACCTAATAATAATGATAATGATAATAAGCAAGTTTCGTCTTCGCAGTGATCTCAGAAACCCCTGGCGTATGATATGTTCACCATTCTTATGGCTGATAAAACAGCATAAACCAAGTTACAGCGGTTTTTGTCCGGGAACCAAGGTCAGTACTACGTCAACTTGCCGTAAGTTGATCATGTGACCCCTCATTTTGAAGCGCATTGTCTCACCGATCGAATCGTGAAATTTCCAAGTGGCCGCGACGCCGATAACAAAAGTTATTTTTAGAGGATTTTAAGGTTTTCGCACCATAGAACACTTTTGTCATAATTAAATCGTAATTACTAAATTACGAAATGTGTTCTTTTTCCTTATGTCCTTTAAGGCCCCATAACTGGCCTTTAAAAATTTGGACAGACTAACGAACAGCATCATTAGATTCCTGGCGAGCAGGGTTTTCAAAAGAGGGGTCACATGACTGCATAGCGCTTCAAGTTACCCCGATATATAAATCTCAGGGTATGCTCACGTGACAATGTTATGTGACCCTTCATTTGAAAGCGCTCTATAAATCAAGACGATTGATGTAAGTGTCATGCTTGCACGTCATTCCTATCGTCCGCTAGACGTCTTTTAAACTTGACCCTTCGCGACTAACTATAATCAGCCCATGATGGATGAAATCTCTTTACATGAAAAATTTTAACTAAACTTTTTAAAAATCAGTAATATTAACATTCAAATGCAATAAAATTTGTCTATGTTGTCGAACTAGTCTAAACTAGACGCACTAAACTTGTATTAATAATATTAATTAATAGGATATAAACTATCCTAAGCTTAATGATAAATATAATAATCCAGTTTTTAATGTACCAAACCCAGTTTCAAATATACCAAACGAAAGCTCATAACCCGCTTATCATTTTTCGGTTAACTCCTAAGCTTAATTCTATTTATGGAAATAAAATTAATTTTTGGAACCAGTCCATAGTGTTAAATAAAACAAACAAAATAACTTAAACTGATTTTAACTTACCATTGTCGTAATCCCCGTGGTGTAGTGGTTAGCATCGAGGAGTCTCACCCCTCTGGTCGCTGGTTAGAGTCCTGCCGGGGGGCGTTTTTTCTAATTTTTAACTTGGGTTTTTTTAGAATAACGAAAGTATTGCATTTCGATCACATACTTGCGTATAGATCTAAGGCATTTCTTCATCAGAAATTTTCTCAAAATTTTTTGTCCATTTTGTGATCCGCGAATTTGCTTCACGTACATAGATTCCCAACATGCCCGACGCACTAGACTTGTTACAATATGAACTATCCTAATAATTATGATAATGAGAATAATTCAACTTCTACTAGTCATAGAAACATACTGAAAACGCCAAATTGTAGACGAGCTAAAATTCTGCATTAGATTGAACTTTTCAAATCTGTAAGACCTTTTATCCGGACGTTATGGCGCCAAAACGTCAAACATTTTGCGTTTATGCAGCTAAACACGATAACAATCTATTTTGACGTTTTTCTGCAAGTAAGGCAAATATAACCGTAACGTTTTTGGTATCACCTGAAAGCTCTTTTTCTACCCAAACTAACAGTGAAAACTAGAACTTTTTACGCGGTACCTGAATAAAGTTATAGCCTAAAGTACGTCAAAATGACGCAATAGTTAGTCAAAATATTTTGACGTTTTTCGGCATATAAGTCAGCGGTGACCTATAGCTTTTTTGGTATCAAATGAAAGCTCTAAGTCTTAGGTATCTAACAGCGAAAACTAAATCTTTTTACGCGGTACTTGAAAAAAATTTTGGCGAAAACCAGGGCAGTGGTCCAGTATTATTAATCTTTCAAGTTTATTTTGACGCTATTGGGAACATGTCAGCCAGAATCTATAGTTTGGTTAGTGTCAATTGAAAGCGCCTTTTCTGAACTATAGAACTGCGGAAACTAGAAAATTTTTGGCGGAGCCTAAAAAAAGTTATTACCAAAACCGTGGTGCCTGAAAAACATCATTATGTGGTCAAAGACGTTTTTCGGTGTATAAGTCAGCGTTAACGTATAGCTTTTTTGGTATCAAATGAAAGCCAGTCTTCTGCCCTATCTAATTTTGAAAACTAGAACCTTTTACGTGGTACCTGAAATAAGTTATGGTCAAAAGTTCTTTTTAGAAAACAATTTTGTTCGAAAAAATTCCTCCGTGACTACTCACACCACAAACGTATCGAACAAAGTTCGAAACAAGCACTTTTGTTGACGAGCGTAAGTTTTTTTTTACATGACCACAGCAAGTATTATTTTACCGTATCGGTAAAATTAAGCGCGGCATGCTAGTCATTTTATTTTTGCAGTAGTTCTGTGCCCATGTAATACAAAATTTCAACTTCGATCGAGTCTTGATCACATTTGTTAAAATGGCTCAAGAACTAAAAACTACTACTACTACGAATTATGCGGAAAACGAACTCGCTGTTGAGTGATAACGTTCGACGTACATAGGTGTATGTACATACAGTTTGCTTCTAAGCTCAATTACTTGGCTACTCGTTCACTCGATTACTCGCCTTTTTTGCGGAAATTTTGTACCTGAACTACACTTTCAAATGCACTTTCAAAAGTAAAAGCAGCCTTGACACTCAGACTTAAATTTGTTACTTACTTAAATACAGAATAATTGGGGCTTGTTGACACTCGATAAAATTTTAAATCATACACACTGCTACTGTAATATTTTCGTGATTTTCTACTTTTTGCAGATGCCACAAAATACAATTCTTGTTAGGTAAATGTCTTACGTAGGCTATTTTACTGTCGTCACTTTAAGTAAAGTCTTGACGCAAAAAATGTCGCCAATTTTTTGTGAAAAAAACTGGAAAAAATATGGAACAGCAGCATGATACAAACATTTGTTTTATACATTGAGTACTGACAACTGGTTTAAATTTAGCAAAAAATGTATCCTGATTATTAATCGTAGCACACAATACAGGCCGAAACAATCCAAGTATACTCTATATAATTCAGGCTGATAGATTATTGATGAAATTACAAAGTTGTCAATTGTCCAGCGTTTATACGCACAACACACTAACACAGGCATGGACGCACGCACACACACTCTCCGCGCTGCCTTGTCAGCGCATGCGTGGCTGCTGTGCTGCTCAATGCAACAGCCTGCAGTAATGCACTGAAACTAAGCATGATTTACATGCAAATTTAGTTTCAGTGCATTACCTGAATTTAGTATGCACGGCCGCTGAGGCGGCCGCGCAAAAATTGAAATCGTTATAACTTGCGTCAACCTTGACGTAGAAACACAAAATTGACAGCATTCAACGCAGAATTGAAAGGGCTTTCGGATGATACCTTACATGACGTTTGCGGACGCAACGGCCAGTCACGTATGACTATTATTTTTTTGCTGACCATTGGTCGCCGTTTACGTCATCATGCGACATATCAATTGATAGCTCTTGACAAGCGCAAGCATATAAAACAAATTTCACGTCGATACCATAGCCCTAACAAACGTTATGGCTCCTGGAATTTTTCCCTTAGTGGACTACCTATAATCACCTCATATGCGATCAAATCACATTGAAATTTAATTTTAAACAAAATTTGAAAAAATTTCAAAATTTTTTATTGTCATGCAATAACTTACGTCAGGATCTAGATTTGGTCGAACTAGTTTAAACTAGACGCACTAGTCTTGTAATAATAATAATAATAATAATAATATTAATAACAAGTCTAGTGCGTCTAGTTTAGACTAGTTCGACCAGATCAGACTTATTCAAGCGAGTCTATTTTATTTTACATTTTAAAATTTGCAGAAAATTTCAAAATTTTAGCCCAAATGCATTTCCATTTGAGATTTGATCCCATATGGTGTGATCTCTATAGTCAGCCCTTTTTAGTAAAAGTTTTCGGGGGGCATAACTTTTGATACAGTGGTGGTACAGTAATAGTTTAATCGTCATTCGTCAGCAAATTAATAGAACTTTCAAATGATGGGTCACATGACCCTGTGAAGTAACGTTGAACGGACGCCATATTTTTTCATTTCGATTTTAGACCCATTTTCAGAAAGTGGCGCAGTCATGTGACATTTCATTGGAAAGCGCTAAAAATTGTCTATCCAGTGATATTATTCTTATGTGTCTGGGACGTTCATAGCAAAAGTTATTTCAGTTTTTCTGGTTAATTTTCAAAACTGACTAACTACTAAAATGGTCTGTCGCGGAGGATTTGCGGAGTAAAAATAACTCCAATTTACGTTCCTTAAAAATCATACAGACTGTAAATTACAAAAATAAAAAGTAATGGCGCTTTTTATTGACTGTTGGATGAAGCCGATACTATGCATTGGGTTTTCATTATTAATGTATTAAACGTTGCTTATAGCAACAAACAAATAACTACGTCTTACGTGGCGTATAACTTGAGAACCTGGAGGCTGCACGCTAATCGAAAGGTAAACGTCTAGATAGCACATCTGGTACGATCAGATTCAGGGTACAGCTAGTTGATGCCTCCATTATCATTATTAATAGGATAGTATATATATTAATAGTAACAGACATTTCAGATACAAAAGGGTTGCCTTTGCTTCGCAACTGGTCGGCAACCCAAAAAGTTGAATTCTATGGTTAAAAAAGGTCTCTGCTTATTTCCCTGTTTACACTTCCTTAGTATATTCAAACACAAGCACCAAATCTCTTGTTTATTCTACCCACTTCTTCCCGTTATGATAAACCGTTCGAACAAGTTTTATCCAGTTTAGTGTTATTGGTTGAACCTAGTTCTATTGCAGTTCGTTCCCAGGACGGTAGAGCATGATTTTATAATGATCCAAGATAAGGACGGCAGCTGCTCTTCACATGTTGGAAAAATGGGTGGAATGCAACGTGTTAATTTGGGAAATAAATGTTTGCACAAAGGTTTGCTATTATTATACAGTAACACACTGCTTCCTGAAGCACCAGCACAGTCACAAACACAGCACAAGTACAACGCTAAGACACTCACACTGGCACTACCTATGTACCTAGTAGAACACACGGGGAAGGGAACACGTTGCACGTTGTTTTTAAAGCTAGTAAACACTGGTTAGTTAGTTGTCCTTGTGGTTTGTTATTTTTGAGAAATGAGAACCCACGGTGGTTGTGGTTGTGCAAATTTTTGTGCTTGTGCAAGTGCTATTATGTATTGGCCCTCACATGCAATTTTCGTTTCAGTGCGTTTGCTGAATCCTGTAAACGGCCATTGGCGTTGCCGCATAAAAATTAAAGTTTTAACAAAAACTGTCTCTTAAATAGCAAATTATGCATATTTGGCGCTAATACAGTCAAATTTAAACAAGTTACTCCCGAAAGGAGCAAGAAGGTTCAACCCCAGAGTTTAGCAAAAACAAGAAGGCAGTTTTTCAGCAGTTGCAGTCGGTTTCCAATAGAAAGATGGTTATTTTAGGCTTCAGGATTAGCGTTTTGATTATGTAATCCGACGCAAAGATTTAATAACTAATCAGGCGTCAACGGTTCGGCCTAAATTTTTGAGTTTGGATGGCAGCTTTTGCGGCAATACGAAAAATAGCTAACTAATTTTGTCCTTTTGAAGAAATTCAACCAACTAAATTAGTTCTCAATTGTTGAGTTTGCTTTTAAATTTACATAAAGATGATTAATTTAACTAAAGTAGTTTCATTTAATCTGCGAAGTAGTTATCTATCACGGACAGAATTGATTCACTATTATAATTTGTAAAACTATGTACTCATGGTTACTAAATTCCGAAATTCCGGACGGCAGGCAGGTCATCGCATAATAATTATGGACAGGGCCAGGCCACAAACCCGCAAAGGTAGATCAATAGTACTTGTTACTTGTTACTCATTCAGACTTTTAATGTCAAACATTGCGCAATGGAAAATGCTTGTATTTTATCCCATGAAAACGTGGGCGAGTTCTTTACCTGTTTACATCATCATCACATCACCGGGTAAAGATTAATCCCATAAACGCTCAATCTAATCAGGTCCATTTGTGTACTAATTGTATGGCGGTGACAAAAAGACACCAGAGCAACTGAGGCAGCACATACAATAGACTAGGTAGGTATTACATAACGTCCAAAACGGACTTATCTTCGACAAGGCAAGTAGGCAACACTGATAGTAACGCTGATATATAACTGTTGCTCATTTGCATATTTGCGCTCCAATATGCAAATGAATAGTTCGCAAACAAAGTTTTGTCTCAAAAATTCTGGAACAGGGTGGACATTAGAAACAACATACAAGTGAAGAGCAACTTTTGCGAAATAATTTTAGCTGTAGGAATAGAGACAACCATGGCATTTCTAAGCTTTGTAATTCCGGTCTAATTAAGTTTGTTTTTACTTTAAGCTATTTGCCCCTACTTTTCGAACAAAAAAAGGTGGGCAGCAGAGGCTAGTTCTATGTGTAAAACATAGGCTATGCACGGCGTACGAGCTCAGAACGTTACGAGGGCTACAAACATAACAAATGTTCCGCTTCTAGGTGGAACAAAAAGGAAGAGAAAAAGCTAGGCAAAGTCATTGCACGAGCTGTTTCATTCAATTGAAATGTTGTTTATTGTGAAAGAATAAATCAGAACACACAAGAACATTTGGATTATGATATTGAAAAACCTTTCATTTTAACGTAAAGTGAAAAGTCGGACCAAAAAGGATTGAACACTGATGCAAAACAAAACATGTAATTTCATTGCGAAAAGAACAAATTGCCGCACAACGAGTACCTATATATTCTTGTTGCTAGAATCACATCACATATTTTATCACCTCATATGTGTTCAAGTTTTTTGGTCAAACTGTGGCTAGGCTCAAATTGGTAACACACTGTATCATAAAGGAGTGTGTTTCATAAAATACTAAACTTTTATTAACAGAATATCCTGGCATTATCATGCACGAATTGTTGCATGTTCTCGGACTGCTGCACGAACAGAGTCGTATCATACGCGATGATCACGTTCAAATTATATGGGACAATATCCTAAAAGATAACCGCAAAAACTTTTTCAAATATACCCATCCGATTGTGGACGATTTGAAACTGCCCTACGACCATGCGTCTGTCCTGCATTATGGTCCAAAGTTTTTCAGCAAGTAATGTACATAGTTATCTGTTTTTATATTTTTTTTCCGTATCTGTGTGCGCTTACGTGCGACATCGATCTATTAAAAAGTGAGTCCTGAGTACACGATGCGCTGCGCTCTTGCCTAACTAAACCTAAATATACCTTACTTGCATACAAGTACAAGCATTGTTTTCATCCCATTTATTTCAGGTATCGCATAGGCAGCCCGAGAAAAACAATCAAAACAATTCCAGAAGGCCTTTTAATTGGACAACGAGCGCGCCTAAGCGACGAAGATACAAACAAAATCAACACCATTTATGAATGTTATAAATAATATTATTCAAAATATGGGAAGTAAATGTCAGAATGCAAGGAATGGAAACATGAAATTTTATTAAATATAGAAGGATTTTCCAAAAACTTAAAAATTCAACAAATATACAATAATTTAAATATTGACAAAATTTAGAGTGATATAAAAATGTTACAAAAACGTTTTGTTTTAACTGTTGTAGATAAAGCTGCACAAAACTTTGTAATATTTAAAAAATTCTACATTGATTATATTTTGAGGGAAATTGGTGTTTCCGACAATGTGACCACATACACACATGTTAATGTTGATATAAGATGAAATTATCAATAAAATTTGCTTGGAATCTGCTAGCCTTGGTTTTCCTGTTGACACTGAAAACAAGCAGCTGCCTTTTATACAATACCTAAATTTCATAAGAATCCCATAGAATTCCGAACCATTATTTCTAGTAGCCGAAGATGCACTAAGCAAATATCTGTGAGTCTTAGTTATGGTCTGAAGCGAATACAGAAAAAAAGTTGAATACTTTAATACTCGTTTAATGCAATAGACTGCGAAGTAAAAAAGTCCATTTGGTTGGATCTGTAAGCGTATGAGCCCACAGAGAGCTTTGAATCTGTGCGTCTTAATAGAATATTGCTGTATTATTATAGACTCTTGCACTGCAAAAATATAACGTAGCAGATTGCCGCAGTGTTTAGTCTTCACTCTTCACTATTAACTCAGATTTCCACATTCATTGGTCAATTATGAAACTAAATAAACCATCATGGTATAACAGTCCTTATTTCTGTTACTTGAAACCCTCAAGAATACCTAAAGTACCTACAATTTAAACAGATTTAATAAAATCATAGCTACAGTTTCAATTGACTTGATGGTTTGAAGACTGCCCTAAAGTTGCGACTTTTGGCCCAGCTCTGAATTGAGTGTCGGCAATTTGGCTGTGAAAACGTAATGACCTTCTTTTATAGAATTTTCTTTTAAGATTTTATTGTACATGGCAGAAATTGTGACAAAAAATTGAGGGCACAGTAAAATATACTTGGTTTAACAAACGTAATTTTTTAATGTAGCAATTTTTCATGGCCATATATAAACTCCTCTGAATTTCCACCATCCCAGAGTTGTTGCGCCGTTTTCTTAGTGACAGGTCATTTTTCTGAGTAATAAACCAATAATTTCAATGGATTACGATACAAAACTACTACGAGAGAAGGCGCTGGCTATGCGTCGGTCAGCTTTTGTAGCCGTGGTTCTTAGTACAGTGGCAACTGTGGCTATATTGCTTACTGTTCCTGTGGCTTACAGCCTGATTCAGGAAATACAAACAACACTACAGTCTGAAGTGGAATACTGTCGGGTGAGTTTTCGTTCCTACCGACGGTAGATGTAACAATCATGCACGGTGCAGACTTCATGTTCATGCTTGTCCTTATCGTTGTCCCTATAGTTTTGTAAGTTTTGTATGTAAGCATATTGCAAGAGAACTAACGTCGAAAAAGTAGCCAAATTTTTGCAGACAAAGTAAGGGTCAAGTCCAGTGTTTATGCATAAAATAGACGAGACGATTCATTCTTCACAACAGCTGACCAAAGATTGTCTTTTTTCTTGTCCCTATGTTCTTAGGCACAAGTATGGCGCCATTTTTCCACTTCCGTCATTTTATTTTTAACACTATTACTGCTGTCATGAATCAACCTTGGCGCGTTATTGTTTCAGTACATTTCCAAGGATCTGACAGAGATGGTGGGGGGAACTCGTGTCATAGTGCACCATGCAACAAAAGGCATCAGCCTGAATTTTGCAGGCGCTCGATACAAGCGAAGTGGGGGACAATACGTGAACGGAGAGGAATACGTAAACGGGGGAGAAGACTATGACGATGGGGGGGAACCAGACAGTGTTCCGAGTCGACCGGCGCCCGTCAATGGGGGAAACGGGAACGGAGGGGATACAAACGCAGGGGGTGCTGATGGAAATGGAGATTATGCTGGCAACGGAGGGAACGGCAACGGAGGGGGCGCTAACGGAAATGGAGATTATGATGGTAACGGAGGGAACGGGAACGGAGGGGGTGCAAACGGAGGGGGTTTGAATGGAGGCGGTGCAAACGGTAATGGAGGCGATGCCACGTATACAGGTTCGAACGGGAACGGAGGAAACGGAGGCGGAGGGACGTCAAATGGCGGCGGTTCGACTTATTTGGGACCGGATGGAGGAAATGGGGGTGGCGATGGAGGGGGACAATGTAAGATAATGAATGATAATTATTGAATGATAATTATTGTTATTATACTGATGAGATCCAACTGATAAGACTATTTGTCTGACCGCTTGATCAGCAGGTAGCGAATTGTGCATAACAGTGTTTTTTAGGCTGCACGTGTCACCAAGGTCCAGCCGGTCTTCCAGGAGCTCCGGGAGCGCCGGGCATGAACGGGATGGATGGAATGCCCGGGAGGATGGGGGCGATGGGAGAATCTGGATCAGCAGAAACACCAGGCGGTTCAATCTGCAAACCCACCTGTCCGCCCGCCATGCCCGGGCCAGAGGGGCCAGCGGGAATGAAGGGACCACAGGGATCCCCCGGCGCACCTGGAAACGGTAAGGGTCTATTACCCTTACTTACTTCAAACTTAAAGTCGTGAAAAAATCACGGCACTTGTAATTTGGATGAACTGAACTGTTTAATGACAGACAGTCAACGCTCACTTAACACTAAACATTTGAGTATATGCACATGCAGACGTGCACGTGAGTATATCTGCTCTGAGTTTTCGGCAACTACATCCGTTGTCGATTCAACAAACTGTCCACACCTAATCTGTACGTTAGCCTTGATTCACTCTGCTGTGGTCTGATTGGGTGGGAAAAACGAAAACCCAGTCTATCGAACATGTAAACGGTTAAAATACTCAAGTTTTTTTCTGAAACAATGTTCTATTTCATTCTAAACAAAGTATTAGATTGAGTGTAAAGTTAAGCACTTTTTATGAAGCCCAGCAGTTGAATGCGATTGCAAAGCTCAACATTCTCGCGTCTAAAAAATTGACCCAAACTTTCGCTTTTCAGGCATGACAATGTTGCAAGGGCCAGCAGGTCCAGCAGGCCGACAAGGCACTCCCGGTGACGCCGGAATGCCCGGTGTGAAAGGACCCCCCGGAATGAACGGCATGATGTTGTCAGCTGGCGGACCACCCGGACCCCCCGGGGCCCCAGGACAAGAGGGACCCCCCGGCGAGCCTGGAATCGACGCGATGCAGGGTGACCCTGACGGCGTGGGTCCTCCTGGCGAGCCCGGCGACCCTGGCACTGACGGAGAACCAGGCGAACCAGGACCCGACGGCGACGAGGGCGAGCCAGGGTTGCGAGGCTCCCCTGGGTCCTGCCAAGAATGCCCTTCTCCCAGACTTGCCTCTGGTTATTGATCTATACTCCCGTTCATTACCTCTGGACATCTATCAGTAAATTCAGTTCAATATTTTAATCAATAAACCATCTCCTTGCGGTGAAATGGAGTAAAGTATGTTTAGGGTTAAATGAGATCAGCTATTCGTGAGTTATTCTATCGTTGAGCTACTCTATTTTGCTGTAAGCCAGTGTGTCCGTAAATGTGTACGCTCCACAAAAGTTTTCCTGCATCGGAAATGTATTTTACGCTGGGTAGACAGTATCTAGTATCACAACAAATAAATGCAGCATATACTTTAATAACCAAAACAAAACGCGAATAAGTCAAATTTATAACTGTAAAACGAAATTAACACTAAAATCTTTGAATCTGTATAACTATTCTTCAAAAATATATCAACATAGCAGCCTCTAGCATAACAAACGGCAGTAATTCACAAACTAAACATAATTACCTAAAGCAAAGAGTCCAATACTTCACCCTGACGTGAAACGTGCCCAAACCTTATATACGAGTTCCCCGAGGTCAGAATTCGATCAGAGTCTTGTTACCCGTTAGTAATAACCCTGCGAACACAGAAGCTCGGTGGTTCACACCCGTATGTGGCCTATGTTTATTTAATTTACATATTATGAAAAAACGCGAATTATGAATTTTTGGACACACTGACAAACTAGCAAGAACGTTGTAGATTACAATTGTTGGCTACTGCAATTTTTATCAATATTTACCTTTTTCTATTTCTAGTTTTTTATCAGCTGGCTTTTTTTAAATGCCTATAAAATGATACGATAAGGAGTATATATCGTTTTTACAAACTTCAATTGACTGGTGTTTGTGAATTACGCCGTTTTTCTGAAATGCAAACTTTTACATCACAACAACAAAAGTCAACTTCATTATATAATGCTTACATTATGGTGAAAATTACATGGGGCCATGGGGTTATACTACATGCATAATTTACAGAAAAAATTATAACTAACACGATTTCCTAAATCATTGCGTAACAGATATATGGGTTGACTTGCAAAAAGTTATATTCTATTCTTTGTCATGCTTCAAAACTGAAATATTTGTACAGTCAACCTTACCTGTGGCAAATGGTAGAGAAGAACACCAATGATCACAAAAAGAATAATACCATATACAAATAAATACTATATAAATACAATATAATATATCATATAAAGCATAACACAGTAATGTGCGTAAAAACTGACTTGACAGTACAGACAGTCTCAAAGAGTGCGCCAAACTAAATTTAATACATACATACAAACATTAAAGAACTTTTAAAAAGCTGGGGATATAATTTAGAATCTATAATTTAGCATTAAAACCTAGGTGATCTAGAATTTTAACTTAGACAAAACTAGACAATTTCTCCCGATTTAATACACTTTAAATAAACTAACTTGAAATTAACTTCTATATATTTTCAAGAATTGATATTTTTCTCTATCAAACTTTTTATCCATTTCAGCCTTCAGTTGAAGAATATTTAGTTTGGGGCAGAATAAATGCCACAAATCAATAATATAACTAAACAGTACCATATCTGAATAGGCTGCACCTGATTCTAGTATCATGACAAATTATCACGCTGGTGAATCGGTTTTGAATCAAAATAATAATAATATCAATAATTAAATTTGGCGAATGTCCTACAAAAATTATTTTAGAAAAGAAACTGATTCACAAATTTGATAATTTAACGATAATTTCAGGACCAACTAAAATAATTAAATAACTCAAAAAAATAGTTGAAAACTATAGGAATATGCTTTCCTGAGGCAAATTTTAGAAATCATAGTAACTCTATTCGATTTTCGATCAAATTCAATAACTAAACATAAGAACAATAAAATTTCGCAAAATAACAGAAAAACGAAACTGACACTCCACGATCATTTACTAAATTTCATGAACTTTTGAGTTACTGAAGTTAGTTCAACAAGTAACAACAATTTATGAAAAGGCATTCAAGTTAAATTAAATTAAGAAAGATTTAAATTTTTGCTTCAAATCGAATTAGCCAAGATAAATTCTGGTGCAGAGAATTCCGATAGGTACAGCAGAAATCAGTAAAATGGCAGAATTATTGTAAGAATTCAAGCTCTAGAGATTTAACGTGAAATCACACCGAAAATATCATCGAAACCCAAGTAAAAATTTACAGGCAAAGCTGAGTATGTTTCCGGATGGGTTTATTTTTTGGTCAAAATTTGACTGGCAATTTTTCCAGCTGGTCTCCTGTAATAACTTCAAGCTCCATTATTTTCTCGAATTGCCCAGCAACTATTTTCTCCATTAAAGCTCCACGCATAGTGTGGAATATATTCACAGGGGTTGTACAGCCACAGCCAGAATAGAAACCACAACGGGTAGATTAATCACACCGTCCGTGAATTAGAATAATACGAATTGAATGAATGACTGAATGGATGGATGAAATTAATGAGTGAATGATGAATTAGCAGCAGTAGTAATCATCATAATGGGCGGGCAATAGGCAAAGCATGATGGTACACTGACGGACGTAGTAGTAGTAGTAGTAGTAGTAGTAGTAATAGCAGTAGAAATAGTAGTAGAGGAATTATGAATGAATGGTTGAATGACTGACTGAGTTGAATGTGGGCTATAGCTCGGGCGGCTGTGCGGAGTCCTGGGAGTTTGCGGAGGCTGAGGGCTGTAGCGACTGTAGTAGTTTTTGATAATAGGCAGAGTTGAGAAAGCGAGGATAAGAATCTCTGTGCATGAGCGTGTAGACCTGGAGTTGGGCGTCGTCGAAGGTGTGCTGATTGGGCTGGATCATGTTGTTGTTGATGATCTCGCGCACCCGACTGTCCAGGGACACCTAAAACAGCACCACACTAAACTTTACAGTCAAACAGGCTCTAAAGTCTACCCTGGGACAAAACAGGTGGCGTGATTTGTGTGACCACTCGCTGTACTCTTGATGCTCACGATTGGTTCTTTTCCTCTTGAAATCGCGTGTTTCTTTTTGTCTCATGGTCCAACATTTCTTGGTCAGACTTTAGTTCGTGCACTCACAGTTTTAGTCGTTAATCCTGTAACAGCTGAACTTTTCAACTGTTACAAAATATACTAACCAATCAGTAATGCTTACTAGCTCGACAAGAATTTAACATCTAACTTGTTGTTACTATACCAGGGTTAGCGCAGGATACCATTTAAACGTTTAGGTTAACATTTCATGCTATCTTATGTATTTTAATCTCCCGGTTTCGAAATGTATCGTACATTTTTAACCGTGCGATTAAAATACATGAGACAGCATGTTAATGATAACCAAAACGTTTAAAACAAAGTTTACCAATGGTGAAAAATTTACTCCCTTCAATGCAGAATATTCAGAAAAAAAAGTTGTCAAACAGCAAGCTGAACTGAAATGGGCGCACCTCTTTTGGGGACAATATTGAAATGAAATCCTCGTATATAAGTCTGGCCTTTTCCTGTATTTTCTCAGGACTAGATTCACGCTTGAGATCTTCACAGGCTTGCCAGAATAGAATATTCTCGTCACTGTATTCCGACTTTAGGAACTCCGCAAAAAATTTCTGACCCACTAAAATAAGTAAATTCAGTATGTAAAATTTCACGTACATCTATTTAATTAACTAAGAATTTCCTTCAAAACCGGGTGAGTAACCTGAAAGAGGTTTACACCATAGAAAAAAGTTTGGAAGTATAGAGATATGAGTACAATTTTTTTCTGAGCCAACAAACATCTAACATTTTTCCTGCAGTTACTATAAAAAAGACAATAATAACCTCGCCATTTAGAGCGTGAGTAAATGAATAATGGATACACTAGGCGGCCGGCGCTTGATGTTTAACCTAAAGGACCAAAACATAAACTAACCTAAACAACCTAAAGGACATGGCTTTGGACCTTAAAGCCAGGTTCATACTTGTTCTTATCTTTGTCCTTATCATTCTGTCCCTGAGCGACTTCTTAACAACCGTCCTACAAATTGCAGCAGTTTTTTCCATAAACAAAGTTATGGTCAAGTTATAGTCGTGTGCGAAAAATGAAGCAAATTGATTGTGTCGTTTTCTGAGAACATTTGTCCGTGTTCGTGTCTCCATGTCCTTAAGGACAAGTATGAACCGGGCCTAAGGAAATTTAGTACGTACACCGTACGGACACAGCGTAGTAAGTCGGTGGATAGTAAACGGATATACTAAAGTTGCACTTCAAACAGAACGTACGTTTACTCTTCATGAGCTTATCAAATGATGTACCCCAGGCTCTCGCTTCTTCCAATGTAGGCCTGAAAAAACATACTTGGAAATTCTAGCATAAAACTATGCAAGCATTAGTTTGATTGCGCGTGGAATGATTCAAATTTTAAGTTTAATTAGTGAATCAAAATCAGTTGCTACCAATTCTGTATATGAAATTGCACGCACCAAATTAGCTAAACTAATCCCCTTTGGATAAATTTGATGGGGTTGCTGTCTAGCAAGGATTGCACTTTATTGCTTGACAATATAATAAGAACGCAAACATTAATAAATTAACCCTTTGACGCCCAGAGGATCTCTCTCTAGGCAGCCAAACTTTGACACCTTCTAGTTTTTTGGCCATTGCTGGAGCTACGTGCGTCGTAGAGAGCTCGCAAAACCATCATTCAATAGAAAACTTAATGGTGAGCAAAACATAGTTAGTCGATTAAGGGTCTATGACGCACCGTTTTTTCGGTCAAAGTTGAAAGTTTGTGCAAATTTTGCGCCATCGCTCAGGCATAATACATAATATGCACTTCACCCTAGAGTATTAACACAGCAACCGTGCGCCTATCATAGTTGACTGCTAAAAATAAACTACAATATCCGCTGTATCTGATGCACAAAACGTTGACTGCCAGAGTTGCAATTACATATCATAATGAGGCTAAAAAGAAAATACTACTTTTGCGATGAAAAAAAGTCAAATTTTCACGCTGCTTAATCAAGCATAGGTTTTATTGTGTGGCAGCCAGACTAAAATTGGGCCACTAAGTCCAAAGATCTGCTATTTTTGAAAAAACAATTCGAAGATCAGTTGACTAGAATAAGCTAGTCAAGCTTTATAGCCTCAGATTGGGCATCCACTACGTGGGGTACCTGAGGTTCACCATACGCACCAAAGGGTTAATACTCTAAAGATACATACTTTTCTTCTATAAGTTCTAGCTTATCATTCTGTCTTGTTTTGGCTGCCTGATTTTGCTGAAGAGTAAGGCTGGACCTAAAATGTTAAATAATAAGTTACAATAGCAAAAACTAAAAATGCTGAGGCCTGGTTTCTTGCGCTAATTTTCAGTTAAAAAGCAATATGAATGATAAAACTACCTAAAACCTGCAAACGTCCAATCCTCAAAATTAGGCACAATTTGCTAGACCAACGAAGTAAATACATACTAATTACATCGCGTAATATATGAAAAACCAACTGTATAATTACAAAAGTACTGTAGAAGTAATCATGTAATTGACACTGAAGAAAGCATTCTGGACTTTGAAATTGAAAACTAAATTTGGTATGACAACAGCCCTCTGCTACGGCTCCATTTTTTGCACAGTTATGGATATCTATAGCCGACGTCAAAATAAAAGGAGATAAAAACAGACTAGAAGAAGAGGGCATATACCAGGAGCAAGAGCAACAACAGCACCAACAGAAGCAGCAAGCCTTGGAGCCGGGTTGATTGGTGTTGGACTGAGTGTTGTGGCCCTCTGGAAGCATCTGTGCGGAGTTGCCTGGCTTGGAGCGCGGGGGAGGCGGCGGGGAGTCGTGCGGGCACTGGGGGGCAGGGTGGTAGCCCCCTGAGCGACCCCCCGTGCTGTTCTGGTGTGGCGAGTGGGCACTGCTGTCATTGGTCGCCTCCCCGGAGGGCATTACTTGAATGCTGAAACAAACACAATATCCACAACTCTTTTGCTGAGTGAGCAGCGGCTACGCTACGAAGCCTGAGTGTCAATATTCTAGAGGAAATATTAAGCACGGAAATATATTAATCAAAGAAAATAACTAAATTGATTTTTGAATCCCAGCTTCTGCACAAAACAAAGGCTGTTTCTTGTGAGCCATACAAATGAAACAATAGATATTGATAATTCGTACCAGCTCCAGACAATACGGAAGTAGCCCAGGTCGAAAGTCCACCTGGGCTTCAATAGTCGCGGCGTCTCGACTGCTTTTCTGAGGGCGCTGGGAATTGAAATATAAAGGGGTTGTGGGAGGGCGCAGAGTAGGTCAGCTAGAATCAGCTGAGCCTCGGCAGGCTGACTCGACTGCGACTGTGCTTTCTGGTGGAAGGGCCAGCGGCGACGGTGAAATTCCAAAACGAGACCGGCTTCCAAACAACCCAGCTGAAGGCCGAGTGCGGCCAGCGGAAACCCGGACGTGGTAAACACGGTGTGGGCAAACGGTGGGACGGCTGGAAAAGTGGGTGGCGGAGTGGGACAGGCGCGCTCAGCTGGGACTGGGGGCAGTCAGTGTGCTCGGTCAATGGTGTGCTGCTGCCAAGGTCGGACGGCCGGTGGGATAAGGCTGGGACTGCTGCTCAGGGTGTCCCACTGTCTCTGCAACAACGCAGTCAAGCCAACATGCCACTCTGCATAAACGAAACATAGGCAATGCGAAATTAGAAACAAGCTATCGCGAAATTTGTCCAACAAAACTATGGATTCAAAACAAACTTATTTCCACTTCTTTATATTGCATATTTTTTAATGGGAACCAGGCCTAAGACCAGCTGTGATCAAACAAAAAAACGTAGGACTTTTCTCAAGTCCAGTTAGTCGTCATTCACGTATAACCGTTATTGGAGAAAGTATCGTAAGGTACTTAACTGTCTTGCAATGCCGTGTAAGCCTGAGAGCTCAATAACTAATGACCTGCTCATAAATTTGGATTAACTATATTAGATAAACCGAATTAACTACAATAACTTGACCTAAAAGCCCGCTGCATCGCATTAAAATAAGAGTAACTAATTTCAAGAAGTTACCATCAATCGGTGTTGAGTTATTCCTGTTAATTCAAATAATCTAATCAATTTGATTCCAACTTGTAAACCACAAGCCCTAGACAGGCCCTAGATGGACGTCTACAACAGTGGAACAATCAGATTATGACGCACACTGTGAATCTAGGACTGTGCACTTAGTTACTGAAGTAAGTTATTGCACTGCTGATTCGTTCACGGGACGGGAGGTGTAGCGAAAAGCATTAACTTGAGCACTCAATAATCTAAAAATCATCTAGCGGTCTCGCTACATGCTAATATGTCATCTGCAAGGGACATTTGATAGACTTTGCTAAAAAAATTCATGACAGCCAAACGTTATATACATACTTTGAGTCAAATAATTTCACAGATAAATATTGAAGTGTGCAACGTCATAGGTGAGTAAAAAATGTTGCATTATTATAGTACCCTATTAGGATGAGGTTTAACAGAATGCTAAAATGAGTTTTTGAAAAATTCCAACGACTGACTTTAAGCGACAACCTTTGGAAAATATTGCCTAAGCAATTTAACTAACTTCTTTGCCGAGTTCGCCTAGAAAAACTACTGCACGATTGCAAACAGCCACACACCTATGCAACTGCGCGGAACTTTACAAATTAGGGCAAAAGTGGGGGCTCCTAACCTTTGACTTGACGACTAGCGATTCAGCAATAAAGTCAGGCGTCCTATATAAATGAAGAAATATATGATGATATATGAGCGGTTGTGCGGTTTCAGCAAATAGGTAGGAATCAGCAATTAGCCCTGAGCGGTTGACAGTTGCAAATCAGTTGTGCACTATTGTCAAAGGAAGGTTGGGCAGAATAAGGAGCGGCCTGACGACATTTGTCGCCTCATGGAATGCCTCTGAAAGGATAAAAAAGCAAACCTATATTACACACACATAGCCAGATGAGAGAAACAGGCAGAAAAGGTCACAATATGACTTTTATTCAATACTGCATGTTTTTGTGTTGGTAAAAAGTACCCATATATATTATATAACCCAATGTATTTAAATGCAATTTTTGAAATTTAGCAAAAAAGTTGACATTTGGGCTTGAAACACTTAAGGAGGATTTCAAAAAGGTGGTTTTCTAAAACAATGGTTTCACAAAAGTTTTCTCATGATTTACACATAATTTTATTACCAAATATTGCCTGAATTCGTTACGAATTTCGTACATTTTTTTAACCCTTTCATGCCCAAGGATCATGTCAGATACCACATGATGACCAATGTACCATATCTGGGGCTATGCAACTTGACTAGTCTATTCTAGTGACTTGTAGGTCTTCGTATTAAGCCCGGTTTATACTGGTCCTTAAGGACTGTCCTTGTCCCTAAGAAATGTCCCTGTCCCTATGCGGGTATGATTCATACTTTTCTGGTGTCCTTTTCCTTTTCCCTGTCCCTAAGCTGCTTTTGATTCATACTTGTCCCTATGCAGCTTAGGGACTGTCCTTAAGCAGCCATAAGGACTGTCCCTATGTCCCTACGCAATGTTGAGCAATGTTCTACTTTTTCCCTGTCCCTAAGCAATTCGGCCAATCACAATACGGCAGTTACTACATGTGACACGAAGCCAATCACGGATTAACTCGACTACTAGTGAAAGAATGTCGTGGGCTTGTGTTGAGGTATTAATTCTATCGTTATTTTTGGGTTATTTAACACATTTTTGCGTGAAAAATATTTCGATTTCAATTTTTATACCAACCTATCTTATAAGTTCATAAAGAATCAATCACCTCCAAGGACAGGGACAAGGACATTCCCTATAGACCTTAGGGACACTTCTTAAGGACAGGGACAAAGTATGAGGACACAGGGACAAGGACACCTAGGGACAGGGACAACGCTTAAGGACAGGGACAACGCTTAGCGACGAGTATGAACCAGGCTTTAGGTGGCAAATTTTAGTCCTCACAACTAAACCTATGCTTAATGTAGAAATGTGCAAATTTTACTTTTTTTCATGGCAAAAGTAGTATTTTTTTCATGGCCACATTATGAAATTCGATAGCAACTCCTACTCCGGCTGTCACCTTTTAGTGCATCCTCCACGACGCACGTAGCTCGAGCTCATGGCCGAAAACTAGGTGTCAGGAGGCTGTCTAGTCAGCGATACTCGGGCATTAAAGAGTTAAACCGTGGTTTTAGCTCAGTTGAATTTTCACCAGAATAGAGACTCGCGGTGCTGCAGATTTCAACTGGGCTAGAAAACACAGAAAATTTTTCAACCAGGGTTTAAGAAAATCTACAAAATTCGTAACGAATCAGGCGATATTTCGTAATCAAATTATATGCTAGACATGTAAAAGCTACGTAAAACCAAGAGTACATAATAGCTTCTCACTCTATATAGAAGAGTAAGACGCTATTATGTACTCTTGGTAAAACCATGGTTTTATTTTGTCACACCATGACTTTTTCACGTCATAAATGATATGTTTATGATCAGTAAAATGAATTTTTTAACAGGAAAATGGCAAACTGAAAAATCCACACGAAAAAATATGATTCGGTTTGGAGAAAAATTTACCATTTGGGTAATGTATATTTGGATTTGGATAATATGTATTTATTCCACAATAAATAGTAAAAAGCTAAAAAAACACAATCACTCGTATTCATGAAACTGACATTGAAATCTCTGACGGTTGACAACAATTTGGCATTTGGAAATAGAGCTTGGAAGTAGAACAACTAAAACTAGTTCAACCAGCAGATTCAAACAACTCCTTTTACGTTCAGACCCACATGGGCGTTGCCAATAACAGAAACCTTGACCTTTTAAAACTAATTTGCAGTTGTCTTGTCTGGTTTTGATTTCATAAAGTTACCACTTAGAATAATATTTTGTGAAACCGATAATTTACAAGTTTAAGATTTAAAGCTGTCAAATGAATACTAAGAAAAACACACGAAAAGTCACAGAACGGATTAGAACGCTATTCGTATATCTAACGTCTATCGCTTCGTAATGTCATTCACGTATTAACACGTGCACTTTATGTAATAAACGTCTACTTTCAACTAACTGCTGGCCTGTTGGACTGGACTCTGATGGAATTGATGTCAGTTACTGATGGGATCCTCAGTTTCAAACCTCGAAGAACATCATAGCAGAGCTAGAATAAGCTATGTTTCAAACTACCGACCAGTATTGTATATACCTACATAGATTGTACATACCTACATAGATTGTACATGTGATGTTGTGGTGTGCAGTCGGTTTTCTAACAGTCTCTTCACTGACAAGCGAATATTATGGAGTATTGATTTAATATACAGATTACATGTATTGGCCACAATTTCTGTGTTTTTTATACAACTGTTTCGATTTGATTTCATGATTTTGAATTACAAATTTGTTTTTTTGTACTTTTTGGACATTGGATTGGGATTTGCCGCCTGCTTAACCGTGTTAATTTTTGATAATCCAGCTCCACTCGATTATTTTGATTTTATTTGTTCTCTATTGCCAAAATGAGTTCCAAGAAAGCACGCACTTTACGCAGTGCTTCGCAGAGCACACCTAAATCTTGTGTTCCTGAAAAATCTGAATTAGCTGATCTGGCAGATCAGTTTCGTGCGTTTTCGACGCGTCTGGATTCTATTGAAAAGACCGGGGCTAAAAGTGCTGACATTTCACACTTAAAAGATGAACTTGTTCAAATTGTTAAAGCTCAAATAGAGCCTGTTATTCATAAAATGGGGGAATTTGAACACAGTTTAGAGTTCGCGGCGGGTGAAATTGTGGATATCAAGGCTGAGATGTCCAACCTAAGCGATCATACTGCTAGAACTACCCAAAAGATAACAGAAATCGAGGACTCTAACAGACAACTGCGGGATAAAATTGAGGAGCTCGAATACCAAATGAAGGCGAATAATTTGGTTATCTATGGACTCTTGGAAACACGCACTGAGGATATCCGTAAAACTGTTTGTGACTTCTTAAAAGCTGACTTGGGCCTCAGCATTGACCCGGGTATAGTGTCAGATTCGTTTCGCATGGGGCGGTACAGTGAAGGCAGGAATCGACCTGTAAAGGTCAAGCTGGTTTCTAAAGTGGCCAAGGATGGCATTATGGCAAAATTTCGGGAACTGAGAGGTTCACTGAGCGCTGAATTTCGCATTCGCGATGATTTGACGGACAGTGCCAGACAACTGCGATCTAAAGCCTATCCCCTGATGAAACAATTATTCGACAATGGCCAGCCACGGGCATACTTTATTGACAGCGGAATTATGTTCCAAAAGCGTAAATATTATATTTTTGATTTGTTTAAAGCAGCTTGTCAACCATTTCTGCAGCCCTGATCTGTAATGACAATTGAGGTCATTTCTTATTTTTATGATTGCTGTTTTTGTTTTCATGGTTACTGTTCTGTTTGTTTCTTTTGATGGCGTGTAGCCTCTTTCTGTTCATTTCAACGGTTACCCGTTATTCTTTTTTTTTTTATTACTGTTAAATTATACACATGGGTGATATATCTGTAGCCTACATTAACATACAAGGGCTTTCTGTCGATAAGCTTGTAATCTTTCAACAATTTTTTTCAACCGCCGATATTCTTTGTTTTGTTGAGACATGGAAGTTTGATTATCAGATGGATGAGTTTAAATATCCTGGTTTCACGGAATATTACGTCAACCAAAAAATCTATAATAGTCGTGCTTTTAGAAACTCCGGCGGTATTATTGTTTACGTCAAAAATAACATTGCAAAATACGTGTCTATTACTAACAACCTAAATTCTACAGATTTTTTATGGTTAAAAATGTCAAAGCAACTGTTTAAGTATAATACTGATATATATTTTTGTGTTGCCTACATCCCTCCAGCTAACTCACCAAGACACGAAGCTTGCAATGTTAATATGTTTGACGAATTGAGATCGAAAATAATTGAACTGCAAAATCGCGGATATGTGATTGTACTTGGGGACTTGAATGCCCGCATTGGCCAAAGTAGAGTAAATTATTCATCACTTACAGATCAAAACAAATTCAACCATCTGCCCAATATCGGCATTTCAATTCCTACAATCCCATACAGAACCAGCGAAGACTTTGTTGTTGTAAACTCGTTTGGCAGACAATTACTTAACATTTGCTCAGTTTGTAACTTGTATATTTTAAACGGATGTTGTGGTGCAGATGCAACCATAGGCAAATTTACAAATATTAAGCAGACAAAAACTGGTCTTATACAAGGCAAAAGTGTTGTTGATTATGTCATCTCAGATTGTTCACT
>JASANF010017425.1:0-17339 GCA_030248245.1 Trissonchulus sp. WLG1_4
AAAAAGGTAGTACTTTGCCAAAACTAGGTAGTACCTAGTTTTTTTTAAATTGACGTTATCAGTTATCAAATATATTCTGTTCCATTACCTAGTAATTGAAGCTTAAGAGTATGACTATAACCACTTTTCGACTTATTCTTCTCTTGGTGTGCCGCAAATTGTCTGAAGGCAAGCAGACGTTTGGCCTAAAAAGTTAGATAGGTAGACCTATAGTAAGTTAAGTAACAGTTCCTAATATTGTCTAGTGTAAGACAAGTATATAATATTGTTTTGTATGTCCGGACCTGATAATTTTTTCCAAAAAATGAGTCTCCGTTACTCCCGCTGTCACGGTGTAAATTTTCCCCCGGTGTAAATTTTCCCCCCGGAAAAATTACCCCGGTGTAAATTTTCCCCCCGGAAAATTTGCACCGGGGTAGATTTTCCGGGGGGAAAACTCACACCAACCATATAATTTGACTGTTCTGAACGTATTTTTTCAAAACTGGAGATTATTTGGAACTTATTTTTTTTCAAAACTGGATATTTTGGCGATAAATTTATTTTTATGTATTTTTATTCATATATTTTAAATTTGCACCGTGGTAAATTTTCCGGCGGGAAAGTTCACACCAACCATATAATTTGACTGTTCTGAACGTATTTTCTCAAAACTGGCGATTATACCATATCATGATTGCTGTTTATACCAAATCGACGGGGCTACCGCGACGATAGGCAATTTGGCTATTATAGCCAAGTCGCCTGGGATCGGCACGTGCCGCTGCGACTCATCGCCAGGGGCAATTTTAACGATTTTAAGGGTTGATCTTTACTTTACGGACATTGTGACAAACGGATGAAAGGACGTCCAGATATATTGAATGTCAGAACGGCAGTTCGATTCATACTTTCGGCTAATCAGCCGTATGCGGTATGCCCGTGCATCCGTAGGTACTGAACGGCACAATTTCATTTTGTCTTATGTCCGGCAAAGTTAAATTCAGTTAAAATGCCGAAATTTTAAGGTGTACGGAAAAACAAAGAATGAATCGCACCTTTGTCCGTATGCCCGTACTTCCGTATGTGTAATGTTTTATTTTAATGTTTTAATCAAAAGTGAAATTAATGATTGAAACAAATAGTTCTAATACCGCTGGTAGAGTCGTTATCCGTTGCGCAGTTTTGTTTGGACGCACAAGCATTCGAGTCTGAAGGGACTTATGCAGACTTAACAGACGTATAGTGATTTTATTATATTGTATCGAAAATTTTTCGACAACAAAATAAGTTCAAATATATCAATTTGAAATTTTTACCGCAATATGCACATTAAAGAAAAACAAAATTTATTCCAAGCAAGTTTTCTCCATCGATGATCAAAATAGTCGTTGAAAACAATTATTCGCCAATTACCTAGTTTTCAAATAATTTCGTGACGAATAATGCTACAATGAAAATTTTTGCGTGTTGAGGTTTTTGTCAATGTAGCACATTTTGAGCCTGAATTATGCTCTTAGGACTGGAAAGTGGAGGGGGCTTAAAGAAAAACATATGTGTGTGCGGGCTTTCACTTGCCTCATCGGTACATACTGATGTACATACCTTCACTTGCTTATAACACTGTTCAGGGCCCGATTTATTGAAGCTAAATATTCGTCATTAAAAAAATTTCAACCCCAAACATTTTCAACGACGACCACTGACTATTGTCCTGTAATTCTGTGTTGAGGACTGAGGTCAGAGTTTGCAAATGCTTCAATGAATCTAAATTTCTTAATTTTCGGCATTGAACATTTTGCTTCGAAAAAAACCGGCTCAGATAATCTATGTATCATACATACCTTCGAAATTCACAGTCTTTTGTCCAGTCTGAAGTTATCAGCCGAAAAATAAAAATATGTTGTTAAATTAAATAAATAAAAATAAACAAATTTATCGACAAAATAGCCATATTTGAAAAAATACGTTCAAAACAGTCAAATTATATGATTGGTGTGAATTTTCCCCCCGGAAAATCTACCCCGGTGCAAATTTTCCGGGGGGAAAATTTACACCGGGGTAATTTTTCCGGGGGGAAAATCCACAGGGGGGAAAATTTACACCGTGACACCGCTAGTCCAGAAAAGAAAATTTACCGAACCTATTGTCATAATTTTGTTACCAATGAAATTTATTTTTCGCCTTCATCTAAAGATAACAAACAATACAAATTTTTAAAATAATTTTTAACGATTCCAAATATAAAAACTCGTTCCAGAAGACTCCCCCGCATCTTAGGACAAGAGCATCATCATTAAAAAAATTTGAATTTATTTTTTTCAAAAAAATGAATTTTTCCAAATGCCTCTTTTTACCCTTCTTGTACACCTACTCTACAGTTTAATCTCAACTGTTCTTACTGCGTGTTCTAATATTTCGCTGCATTAACCATTCGGCTCAAAAGTCTCACCAAGCGATAAACCGTTTGTTTTGCAGGTGTACTTATAACAGCTCATATACAGTACAATGTCGGCGCTGCAAAGCAATCTAATCGCAGCTACCAAAGTCATTTAATGATGGCTAGGTTCTTGCACGGGCAAGATCAATTTGTAGACACTGACAATTATCAGCCAGCCATCAGTTAGCTGATTTCGAATCAGAATTTACAGGCGATGCAGCCCGTCAGCAGTAACAACTAAGTTTAAGTTCCAATGCATTTGTTTTTGTTCCTTCTTTGGAAGTAAGGGTCGATTCGTACTTCCGTAGGCCATACGGACAAACGGACGTAGGAAACACAGACAAAGCCTGCTTTGCCCGTTTTTTCAATTCATACTTTCTCGGGCAAACGAACAAAGGTGCGACTCATACTTTTGAGCCGTATGTCCGTTTGTCCGCATGCCCAACAATTTCAGCAGAGTTGAACGAAATTTAACTTGCCGGACATACGGACAAAATGAAATTGTGCCGTTTAGTACGAATGACCGGACATACGTCTGAAGGGCAAAAGGACATACGGCGGAACAAATGAAAGTATGAATTGGACAGCCGTTTTGCCGTTCAGTTTGTCCAGACGTTCGTTTGTCCCAATGTCTGTATGAATCGACTCTGTGTAACAGATACAATTAGCTTGCTATTCTGTTCACTTTACACATCTGTCAGAACTTCTTTCGCCATGTACCTTCGCTGTACGTTAATAGCCTGTGGGCATAACTTCAAAATGCATGTAAAACTATTGGCGAAAAGTAAAGGGGAAAGACTCAGCTAGCTGTGGTATCACATACTCCTTCTGGAAATGTGTATTGGCCATTGGGTACAAATGCTATTATTTTTGAAAAGAACCTGACACTAACAAAATGATTAGAGGCTTCAATGAAGATTAGGGACAAATAAGAGTTAAATGTTCGTTGCGCTTACGCATGCAAAAGCTATCCACTGTTGAAAAAATTTTACCTAGTTTACCTAGTTTTGAAAAACTGGGTGGTAGTAAAAACAAAACTAGGTAAAAGTAAAACTAGGTAGCCGAAAATGAAACTAGGTAGTACCAAGGGCCTTTTTCTAAAATGGACTTAACTGGACTTGACTTAACTGGACTTAAACCAGCGGACTTAAGTGGACTTAAACGCATTCCAAAAAGACCGGATTTAAGTGGACTTAATTAAGTCCGCTGCAAGTTTAAGTCCAGTTAAGTCGGACTTAAGTGGACTTAAATTTGCAGCGGACTTAATTAAGTCCACTTAAGTCCAGTATTTTTGGAATGTAGACTTAATTAAGTCCGACTCAATTAAGTCCGACTTAATTAAGTCCGATTGCATTCCTAAAATAATCTCGGCTATTAAGACTCTGAGTTGCTTACGAGTTTATGTTTATAACTTTTGACTAGTTTTACCGTTCTGCATGTGTAATACGTCATTCGAAAGCTTAAAAATTGCGCTTTTTATCCTTGCAATTGTTGAAATTTTTTATGCTTTTATTTTTTAAAAATACATCCTATACTAATTTAAAAAGTTGTAATAACTATTTAAACTTGTCCCGTTCTAAAACACGATTTATGTTGAGGTGTATGCTCACGATTAAGGACAGTCTGTGTGTTTAGTTAGGTCTTATGGTTCGTCATTGGCCTCACTAATGATTGATTTGGGCTTGGGAAGTGTTCTAATAATAGTAATACTGTCCTTGAGCTGCGATTAAATCATGTGTATGTACTTGCACTCATGCAGCTTTGGACTGTTTTGAAGCAGCGATAAGGACTGTCCCTGTTTCCCTTCGCAAAGTTGAAATCTGCTCAACTTTGTCCCCGTCCCTAAGCAAATCGGCCAATCAAAATTAGTGACATCTGGCACGTGACTACAAGAATAGCCAATCACACGTTTGCAGGCTTCCTAGCATAAACTGATGCGAGTTTATGTAATGCTATTAATTCTATCGTACTTTTTGTGTTTCTCAACAATTTTTTGGATTAAAAACATTCCATTTACATTACTTGTAAGTTTGTAACACTCTTAAAATTCCAAACAGTTTATAAAGCTCTAGTAGGTTGAAATTTTCAGGTCCTGTTAGTCGATCGGTATAATTTTTGCTTCTCATGCGGCAAACCACGGAGCGAATCCCGTATTTTGACATAATTAGAATTTATTTTTTTCTACCAGCCATTTTTTCATTTTTCTACCAGCCAAAAATAGACTATTTTGTTGTTTTCGCAAATGCAGACCCAAATGTAAGATGATGCAGCACTATGGTCGACACATACCCCCTTATCCAAAATTACTGGGATTTATTGGATTTAGCGGGTTTGATTTAGCGTTTTTAGCGCTGCTAATCTGTTATCCAAAATTCTAGGATTTAGCCGATTTACCGGATTTAGCGCGCGCCTAAATCCGCTAAATCTAATAAATCCCAAAAATTTTGGATTAGGGTTTATTAAATCTGCTAAATCTACTGAATTTTTAATCTGTTAGGGTCTTTTCTGTTATTCCCCCACCAGTCCGGAATTTGGAATTCACAGAGCCCATTTGAATAACTTTTAAGTTTTAAAAAAATGTAAATTTTTAACAAAAATTAAAATTTTACACAAAATGCGGATTTTTTTGATTTTCCGAGCTAAGGAAAGTGTTCCATACAAGAATTTTTGAGTTTTGGATTGCTAAAATTTTAAAAATTTTCAAAAATTATTTAAAAAAAAATAATTTTTAAAATTAGTTTTTTTGAAGTCCTGAGGTCAAGAGGAGTCCGTTGGTGCAAAAATTATTCAAATCGGCTCAGTAAATTCCAAATTCCGGACTGGTGGGGGAATAACAGAAAAGACCCATCTGCTAAATCCGCTAGATCTATTAATTTTGGATAACACTTTCAGACTGTTGTACTGCACAAATTGGCTTTGCGCCGGATCACTAATCATTTTCGCTTGTAATTATGGTTATGGTTATGCACAAGTCGCAACTGTTTTGAACGTTCAGTATATACACAAATCAAAAGCTCAGAAATTGCACTTTTTGGTAATGTAATTTCTATGACAGTCAGTGACCCTATGTGGAGTCGAAAACTGACTGTGACTCTGTGAGCAACTGAATTTACGATTCGCTCACCTAAAATGGTTCGAGTCCGGCACCCCTCCTTCGATGGCCAAAAAAGTGTCCCAAAAATGCCCCAAAAAAAGCGTAAAAAAATGAAAAATTGAAAAAATTTTTCGCCAGCTGCCAAAAAAGTAGGTACCCCAAAAATGAGTTGAAAATCGAAACATTGCGAAAAATTTTCGGCTGTGCCAAAAAATGGCCAAAACTAGGGACCACCCACCCCCCTTCCGCCAGGGGTCGGGCACCCCCCCCTCGCCGATTCACCCTGTGCATCTATGATAGGAATAGCTGGCAAGCTTTAAAAACAACTGGTATCGGTATCGGTATCGGTTATCGGGATTTTTTTGGTATCGGCCAAACACTAAAAAAGCCTAAATTATGAGCTTTCGAATGATGTATTGAACATCCAAAACAGTTAAGGCGTCTAAAGTTATAAACGAAAACGAGAGGGCAACCCAGGTGCTAAAGCTAAATCCGGTAAATCCCCGTAAACTTACGAGGATGTAAATCGGCTATAAAATTCGTGCAATTTTAAATCAACGGATCTAGCGAATTAAAAAAAATGAATTTTGGATAAGGATTTAGGCTTTAAGATTTAGTTTAAATCCGCCAGCCATGCTAACTCCGACACGCAGTTTGGATAAGAATCGGATTTAGCGTAAGCTAAATCTGATACATCGGCTAAATCCAGCCGGCAAGTTAAATCTTAAACACTTATCCAAAATGCAGGATTTGCTAAATCCTGATCCGCTAAATCCATTTTGGATAAGGCCCATAATGAAGATGGCGAAACTCAAATGCCAATGGGTAAAAATGACAAACCTAGACTACGTGATGAATCATAAGACAAGTAATCAATAACACCCAGCCAATTAAAAACTACATAAGTGCCCATCACAAGAAATACTATAGGACAACAAATTTGGACAAATAATGACTGCTCGACCTCATGAATTTAAGCAAACTGTGTCGTATTGTTTTTCGGCATGATTTATGTGCGACTACATAGTCTTATTTGGATTATTTTCAACCATGTTTGACAAACCGTACGTTTGAAACCTCACATTTACTACAATCGTTAGTGGTGCAAAATTCTTAAGCTTTTTAAGAAAATTATGGTATTACAAACTGTAAAATTTAGTCCTACAGCGGTTATCAGCCCTAAACTTAAAATTTCAGGCAAAAAGAAACATCATACATTCCATAAAAATGCCAGTAATCGACTGAAAAAGACTAATTATCGGTCATATAGTAACTTTTTAAAAATAAAAAACTTAAAAAGTATGTAATAAAAAAGTCCATTTATTTAGCTATCGTTTGACATATCGATCATCCAAATCGGTTCAGTATGTCTAAAGTTACAATGGATTATGTATGAGCTATCAAGCACTTAAATCCGTTAAATCCGCGTAAAGTTACGCGGACTTAAAATCCTCCCAAATACGTGTAAATTTAAGTCCGCGGACTTAAGTGGACTTAATTAAGTCCATTTTAGAAACGTGCAAAAGTTAAGTCGGACTTAAATAAGTCCAGCGGCAACTTAAGTCCACTGTTATTTTTGGAATGCGATCGGACTTAAATTTAAGTCCAGTGACATTTTAGAAATGCGACTGGACTTAATTAAGTCCAGTGGCAGCGTTAAGTCCACTTAAGTCCACTTAAGTCCACTTAAGTCCGATTTTGCGTTCCAAAATTCCGGACTTAATTAAGTCCAGTTAAGTCAAGTCCAGTTAAGTCCATTTTAGAAAAAGGCCCCAAGAGTACATAATAGCGTCTCACTCTATATAGAAGAAGAGTGAGACACTCTCCAGCCTGCCTGTGTTCTTGCACAGGCAGATGCGCTGGTCGTTTTCAGGCTACATGTTGACATTCTATGCAACATGTGACTGGCCAATCAGCGCGTAGATTCCGTGCGTAACACACTTTAGTATATAATCGCTGATGCGTTGATAAGCATTAAGATAGGGATAAAAGCTTAATAACTCATTATTTATTCATAGTCTGCTTGCAAAAATATTAAAAAAGGTTTGTAAATACCTCTAGGGATATTTTGGCAAACTTTCAGCGAAATTGATTGAGAAACTTTTGAGATATAAACTTTATTGAATTTCTTCAAAGTTTCTCAATCAATTTCGCTGAAAGTTTGCCAAAATATACCCAAAGGTATTTGCAAACCTTTTTTAATGTTTTTACAAACAGACTATGAATAAATAATGAGTTATTAACCTTTACCATATCCCGTTTTATGATTGGAGCACGTGCACAGGCGTCTGCCAATCAGAGAATAGAAGCTCGCTTCTGACTGGCCAGTCACATGTTGCATAGAATGTCAACATGTAGCCTGAAAACGACCAGCGCATCTGCCTGTGCTAGAACACAGGCAGGCTGGAGAGTGTCTCACTCTTCTTCTATATAGAGTGAAACGCTATTATGTACTCTTGGTAGTACTTAGTACTTTTACCTAAACTAGGTACTTAAGTAAACTAGGTACTTTTACCTAGTATTGCCACCACTACTCACGATTTCACGAAGCAAAATGGCCGAAAAGTTGCTCACACCCCCCTCCCCGATGGCTCACCCCGCCCACAATACGCTAGCTGCCCACGTATGGTCCTAACTCCTAGTGAAAGTGACCTAGTGATTTTTAGGTTATTTATGACTACGCAACACATGAACTTATTGCGTTATGAAATGTGGCCATACAGTTACAGAACCTGTTGTTTTATCACTTATGAACCGTTTTAAGCAACAGGCGCCAGCAGACAAATAATAGACGGGTGAAGATAGAAAACGAGATGGACTAAAGTCTCAGATCTTGATTACTCTACTTAATGTGATAAATACAGCAAAATTCTGAAAGACGTTCATTTTTGATTAGGTGGTACAGATAGATAGAATAGATTTTTATAAGTAGAATTTAACAATAAAACAATACAACCGACTATTTTTACTGGACGCATAATATTCATAAATATTTCAAGATTTACAATACATACCTACAGTAACAATAATATACCACTCGGAATCCTAAAATAGAAAAATAACGAAAACTTGAACCATCAAATCTATACAGGACACAAAAAAATATATACAAAGAATAAAAAATATAAACCTAGACAAAATTGTTGGGGTGTTTAACATAGACGAACAAAACAATAAAAGCACAAGGGGTAGCGTTTAATATGTAAAAAAACACGAATGCTACTTCGAGCCTAAATATTTAAGGATAAGACTTCAATATCTATGAATTTTTCAAATTCTATGCTAAGTTCACTACGAATGCCTTGATTTTTCACTTTCAACTGTCACAATTGTAGGAACTGTAATCCTACAGTATAGAATTCGATTCAGGGTTCTATCTCCGGATCGTGCACACAGACATGCTAACATAGCACGCACGCACGGCTCTATAAAATATGCGGATTGCCGAGGCTACGAGACTTGGTTGCTTGGAATAGTTTCAATAACCTGTTTTCAATTAAAAATCTTCGCAATTCATCATGCATTTACATTTTACATACTGTCACAAAGCATCACGACTCACGAGACAATAATTAACTAAGTCCACTAAACAACAACTGGTAATTACTGCTCTAGCATCACAATATCCATGCACAAGCTTGCACCACTCTTAGGGTGGATTTCACGAAGGTGGTTTTACTAAACCATGGTTTTACGTACGTTTTTATATGATTTGCACATAATTTCATTACGAAATATCGCCTGATTCGTTACGAATTTCGTAGATTTTCTTAAACGATGGTTTTAGCTCAGCTGAAATTTCAGCAAAACAGAGGCCTGCTGTGATGCAGGTTTCAAATTTCAACTGCGCTAAAACCATGGTTTAAGAAAATCCACAAAATTCGTAACGAATCAGGCGACATTTCGTAATTAAATTACGTGCAAATCATATAAAAACGTACGTAAAACCATGGTTTAGTAAAACCACCTTTGTGAAATCCAGTCTTAAAGTCTCTTAAAGTCCGTTTTATCACACCAAGAGTACTCTATAAAAGAAGAGTGAGACACTCTGTAGATTGCCTGTGCTCCAGCGTAAGCAGGTGCGCTCGTCTATACGTTACGCCGAAAACGAAGAGCGCACATGCCTGCGCTAGAATGAAGACAGACAGGAAGAGTCCCTCACTCTTCTCCAGTAAGAGTGAGACAACACGCTCTTGCTCATACAAGAAAAGTGTCCACTCCTTGTTCTTTTCTTTGTCCTTCTTGTATTACACGAAAGTCCAAAACTGTTTATACGTTTGAATTACACTTTACTTTTTAAGCTGCCTAGATTACAATTTTGATTTTACTATATTATTTAGCAATTTAGCAAATTAATATGCTATTCACAAGAGTAAAAGACTCAAAAGAGTAAAAGACTCAATTTAATCTTTACTTCTGCCAATTGCTAACAAGTATAAAAGGTGAACTTAATGCCACTTAAATCTCAGATACCCAGACAGATAGCTACAACCACCCACGGGTTCCAGCCCTAACGTATAACCAATCGTACAGTCACAACTAAATATGTCTGCAGTTAGAAGCCAACAGCCATGCAGCAATTACAAATTTTAGAAAATAAGTTAATAAAAATTACAGTTTCAACAATAATATAGTACCTAAAATATTGCTTCAATTAAAACAAGCAAGGAACTAATAGGGAAAAAGCTTGGGTATTATAATTCCCTGAAGAAATATGAAAAAGGTAGGCAGAAACTAAAATTAATATTTTAATTGAAATTTTCATCTTCAAAAGTTCAACCAACAAAAAATTACGCTGAATTCCTTTATGTGGGGATTCCATAAACGCTAGCACCAGTTTTTTGCTTCAGTTAAAATATAGAGCGGTACCTAAAACAAAATTCTGTGTTTAAAAAATGCCCTTAGTGCAATGTATTCCATATTTCTTCATAAAAACTCAACCCAAATAAGTACATAACATAACACAACAGCATTGAACATACAGTGTGTTATCGTTACGTCATGCTACGTAAGCTGCGTTCGCAAAACGACAACGTACTAGTCGGTTACAACTACCCACAACCACACAATATGTGCAGCTGGGAAATTCTGAATGGGGGATCGGGGGTTAAGCCAAAATTCGCAATTGTGCTGTAATGACAGTCTAGAATCAATTGTAGTTCACATTTTAATAAAGCATGGAATCGAACTATTCAACCTGCGAACGCAGCTGACATTAATGCTAGCGAGAAGCCACAAAACAAGCTAGGACACCAACAAGTAAGCGATCAGCAAAAGAACAGAACAGCCCACAGATAATAGCCGATCGGGTAGTGATATTATTATTATTGTTTTAGCACAAGCAGGCGAGCAACAGCCAATCAAATCAGCCACACAGCGGGGCAGACGCAGACAGACACGGTCGGGCAACCATAGGGGGCGGTCTCGGCAGGGGGCGTATCACAAATGAGTCTGCAATGCAGCACAACAGATTAGGGCATGCACTGGAAACAGAACAATAGGACAGACATGATTGATCAATGATCAGGGTACAAAAATTGATTTCTACCAGAAAACATTTTTAACTTGGACGGGTAGGCAAAGTTGGGACAAATTTCAAAGTTTTCCTTCTGATAACGGTTTATCGAAAATACATACGGCAATAATTGTTGCTGTCAAACTGTTTCCGCTTGACAAACTTAACTTCGCTTAACCAGTGAGATCCGGTTTACGTAAAGTAACCTAAATTTGACTTAATTAAGACTGACAGACGGACACCACATCGACACTGCAATATACAAATACATTAGGAAGTAAAGTACGCAGCAAAGAAAAAATGTGTAATACCATAGCAGTCCAATTGGTTTCCTAAATTCGAGAACTAAATTTAAAGTTTGTAGAACACGCTTTCATAATAAAAAAGTTGACTAAACTCTAATTTTTCCTACCTCCCATCAGCATCTTTATTAAAACATCCCACCTCGCCCCCAAAAATAGAATAGAAAAGCGTATGAATAGTCGACAAGCTGAGCAAAAGTGGGCGGCAAAAATTAGCTTTTTTAAAACTTTACAGAAATTAGACTATTTTTAGTCGATCAGGCATGCTAATTTTCAAAATGTGGTCCGAGAAACTTGACTTGGTCGTCATTTGTCTTGCAACCACTGACAGCTGATAAGAAACAGATAGTCCATTTAACAAAAACAAACGTACATTATATCCTTATTTCAATTTATAGTCAAGTGCAAAGTCACCGAACAGAATACTAGATTTCCAGTTCAAAGTATATCGTCATAAAAATAAACCTTATTAAACTCCACACATTAGTATAGTCAACTAATACTCTACTGCAGATGGCATTACAGTACAAATAGTCGTAGTCGTGATTTGGATCGCAACATGATTACAGTATACAGTTCAAATCAAGTGATCTAGTAGCATCTCGAGTATACTCAAGCACTGGCCGCCTACTGAGGAATTACACAGCGGAGGATTTAGCAGTGCTACTGACCACAAGCACGTGTTTCCCCTCTCCGTCCGTGGGACTCTCCATTTTATCCTGGGAGTAGCGTCTCCCACCCGATTCTGACTGCCGGCTGCCTGAAATTGAAAAAAGTAAAATATTCACGAAAAAAACGGGCCACATTGTGGTCATTGGGAATATTAATGGAAGGTGAATATGGTCAAAGATAGCGACACAGGCAGCGCTTTTCTGATAAGAGCAATCGAGCGTAACCGGAATAAATAACTTGAATCTTAAAATTTCAACACGAAGTAGTAAGTTTTCATTTTTACCATGGTTATTTTAAAAGGATGGAATAAACAGCGCTTTTCCAATAAGGAAAAGTCAGACACGCAATGCATCATTTTGAATCTGCAGATTTCAACACGAAAGAAGCTGTAGCAAGTTTTAATTTTTGCTATTATGTGGAATACAGTGAAAACGTTTCTATACTCACTACAGTGTCTCAGAAATGGCACATTGGGGTAGTAAATCTAAGCCTTTTACAATTAAAAAAGTTTATTCACTAGTTTCACTTTTCCCAGTGATCTAATCCAATTCAAGGTCAGTTAAAGAATGCCAGGCTACAAGGGTTGAGGATGAAAGCTATTAATACGTTAAAACCAGAAATGATAATCAAATTCAATATTAATGAAATAAACAACTAGTAGTTTAAGTAGGCTGAGGAAACAATATACACTTTAGGATGCATCGTCCATATACATCGGTGTTACGCGTGATTAGGAGTGACCTGTGACTTAACTCGTTTAGTAAGCTCAACCAAAATAAGGAAGATATTTTTAGAATTAAAAAAATGGGCTATTCCGCTAATCGACGCATATTTCTATACTAAATCTAAGTGATAAATTCAACTAGTAACAGTTGAGTTAATTTTTGTACAATAATAACTATTTACCTTCAGATGCAAACAACCGATCGATTTTCTTTATCTCTCTACTGCTGGAAGGCCCAGGTGGTATTTCGCTGAAACCAAAAAAGAAAAACACTATTCCAATTTCAAACCGGTGAATTACAAAAGCTACTTCCGAAGTAACTCTCGATTTGCCTTTCTACAAGACCACAGATGTACATGGGAGGTGGTATGGGGGATGGAGCAAGCCCCCCCTTCCCCCAGATTTGAGATTCCGGGACAGGCCTCCCCTGACATCACAGTTGACCATTCAGGACAAGCCCCCCTACCTTTTGCTGAAAAAAATTGCTTGAATTTCATCAAAAATGGCCAATTTTTAAGTGCCAGTTTTAGGAAGCCCGCAGAAACTGGAGATTTTTTGTTTTGAGTCAAAAATAAGACTTATTTTCTTTATTACCAAGCGGTCACAGGCCGCAGTGGCCACATGGAGATTTTTTGTAATTTACCAAAATAGGCGGTTTTATCAACTTTTGCGCGGAAACAGGGCTGTGTAAATCAGTGTGTATTTTTATTCTTTGTCGTGTAAATTAGGCGGCCGATGTGTAAATACACACATGCTATTTTACACAAAACAAACCCTGGCTTGAAAACTCAAAAAATGCCCCAAATCGTTATAAAATGCTTCAAAAATGACCAATAACCTAAAAAATCGCTAAAAGTATCCAAAATTGACAGAATTTTCAATTTTTAGGTCAGAATTGGTAATTTTTGCGTTTTGCCAGTTCATGCCCCCAAAATGTCGGGACAAGCCTCCCTAAAATTTCGAAAAATCCGGACAAGCCCCCCCCCCAACGACCGAGACCTTGTGTACATGGATGCACCAGATATTTGTCAACCTCTACAACTTAAATAACGCTACAAACTTGGTGCGCACGTTGGTGTGCAATGTTAACAAAACATTGAGCCAAACAATACAAACACCCCAGGGTCACAGCTCTGGTATAAACCTTGTGTACACATCCCGGTGTATAGGTATTCATCATTCATCTGCGTAAATTTTACACACCCATTTTACACAAACAAATCACCATGACATAACGTAGCCTAAACTGGAGGCTAATCTTGGTTCATGCGTATAAATCAAATAACATAGGCTACACGTGCTCTGGGCTAGCTATTCTGACCAATTTGGTTCAGCCCCTAAGTGCCTATTTTAGTGCATGACGCGTAGTGTGCGTGCTCTTCCTGCTTGCCTTCTACGTAAATGTGGGCCGCGGAAATCTTAAAAGGACTAAGGAGTGAAAACAGTGCTTGAATGTTGCGTGTAAATAAAAAAGTAGAAAGGGAAATACTTCCAAAGTTGCAAGTGTTGTATGATTATTGTGCATAAAAACAATAATATAATGAATAAATGCTCAACGGAGTAAAAAAAGCTAAAGCTCAGTTTCAAGCTAAAGTGTGCAACATGTTTTAAAGGATCATAATGAACTATTACAGAGACACTTTATGTATATACCTTCATTTAGAAACTAAAATAGTTCTCTGGAAACTTGAAACCAGCAAAAAAAGCACGGTTAAATTTCCGTTTTACCTGAACCCCTGGATATGGGTAACCTATTATGAAGCAAACAATTAGGTAAAAATCATGAACACATCGAAAACGCAATGCTGGTCTTTCTCAACAGAATGAGAGGATAGCAACTATGAGCCAACTACAAAAATATGCTGGAAGTCTGAATAGTGTCTGTCCTGTCTGAATACTGTCAAACATACTGATATGCATGCACAGCGAAGTAATTGCATACACAGCGAAGCATATATGTAAAGGTAGCCGAAATTACCAGCGGATCTGGCCGAGTCTAAAGAGTAGAGAACCTCAGCACTCAAGACGTATGGTTGTATGAACATGCATGAGGGAAGGGATGGGAGGGAACCCCCATAAAAATCGAAAAGTCGGGGGAGGGTCCCCAAAGTTTGGGCCATTGGGTAAAAATTGCACCTTTTTAGAAAAATTAGCAAAATGGAGGACATTTTTTTGGTTGATCAGGGCCTCAAAGAGGCTAGCATCGAGCCCCTCAAGTTGTGACCTATTGAGATAATGTATGAACTAAGCTTCAGACCTAAGATGTAATTCCGTCGTGTGGGGGCTTCGACTCCTCTAATAAAAATTATAACAAATAAGAGCGACAGGGGTATTTTGTGGGATTCATAGCTGGTGTTTTAAAAACACAGTATATGATCAAGAAATGCAGAAATTTTCATTATGATATTCAATTTCCTGTGTTTCCTGTGAAAAGAACGTTTCCTAAGACATAAACTGAGTAATAAGTTTATACAATGTGTAGGAGGGGAAATAGGGGAGACACCCCCAAAATTGAAGGTCTCGGAAGGACGATCCGGAAAAATTTAGGTAAACCTTGGTAAAAATTACACTTTTATTAAAAACTTCCCAAAATTTTGTAAAATTTCCGTCAACCCAGGGGGTGAGGTTCCCCAAAATTTTGGCGTACTATCTGATATGAATAATTTACTGAGCCACAGTTACATAATAATATATATTTACAAATATGCAGAACGGTTAAGGTCGGCCTCTGGTGTGCTTTGGTCGATCATGGGCAGGGAAACACGTTGCGGTGAGGCGCAGGGCTTGGCGATTCCTCCGCCTCCTGTGAGCCATCGAACGTGCACGCCGGTGGTGTGCTGGATTTGGTAGTTTTACCTGTCCAAAGACTGCTTCCTGCCCACATTGATCAGAACAGCAGACGGTCTTGTGTAGCATGAGTTGCGAATTTGCTCGGCGAAGTGGCTTTCTGCACAGCTTTGGCTGTTACTTTCGACAGTGACGGCTTTAAGCATATTTTCACTTGTTTTCTTCCGCGCTTTTTTTTTGTCAGAGGGACCTTATTGCGCAATAGTGGCGTTTTCGGGCGATACAGCACCTCTCTTAACCGTTGTTTTTTCATCTTTACCAAATGCCCTCTACTTTTGGTCTGCTGCTGCTTTGTCTGGAATTCATAAGCAGTCCTTCGAGCATCTTCGAACGTTAAAACCTTTTTAGCTTCCTTTTGAGCATAAAACGTCACATCCCTGGGCGCTTCTTTATTAGAGTCTAACTTTAAACGCTTTTCCGGTTTTTGTTTAGCGTCACTCTTAGCAACTATTTTCGAGCCAGTTCTTTTCACTGCAACAGTGGTTGTTTTGGTTGTTTTCGAGTCAATTCTCTTTGCTACAGTAGTGGTTGTCTTCGAATCACTTCTTTTCGCTTCAACGGTGGCTGATTTGGAGTTGGAGACAATTCTTTTCGCTGCTGTAATAGCTGATTTGGAGTCAATTCTGTTCGACACAGCAGTGGCTGAATTTGAGTCAATTTTTTTCGCTTCTGCCACGACAGATTTTGTAGCAGAAGCTGCCGCAATAGCTACTGTGGGTGGATTAACTTTTTTCACACTGATTAAGACATGCTGGGGCACTTTTGGTCGAATGTAAGTTTGAACTTTTGACGGCACGAATCTTTTCTTGATCACATTGCCCGACTCAGGTCTAACTTCCAGTATGATTGGTCTTTTCTCGACGTCTTGGTGTTTTCGACCTTTCAGCATTCGATGACTAGATCCTCTTTCAACGCCCACCACTTTTATTGGCGTGTCTGTTTTTGCTACGACAGGTGTTGTTTGCTCAGGAGGAATGTTTTTTAGTTCAGGCTCGGTTTGGGATATGGTGCGTTTAACGGGTTTACTTCGTGATGCACAACAAAGGGTCAGCCTTCTCGATGTAGGGCCGTTTATGGTATCGGAGGGATCGGGCTGATAAGGCCGATACTTCAGTTTTCGTCTGCGCATATATTTGTTCACAAGGGATTTAGGCAGCACAAGCACCGGGTCTGGCTTTCTGTCAATAATATAGCAACACTAATGATTTATTCAGAATAACTAAGCTACTTATACTTTAGGGCCGTTTATAGTTATGGGAGGAATCGGGCTGATAAGGCCAATACTTTAAGCTTAGTATGCGCATATATTTGTTAACAAGGAATTTCGGCAGCACAAGCACCGTGTCTGGCTTTCTGTCAATAATATAGCAACACTAATGATTTATTCAGAATAACTAAGCTACTTATACTTAACGAAATAGATTAGTCTATTTAGCTTCAGTCAGTTGCATACTCACAGCCACACAGTTAATAAGAGACGGGAGTGCAGAACATCTCCCACACTAAGACAGAACCCTTCGTAGCAAGGAATGGGGTTTTGGAGACGTCTGGGTTTCTGGGACAAAACACTACCTAAAAAATAACTTAGTTTTCATCATGACGATGACATGTACTTTAAATGTTTGAAAATGTTCTGTATTGACCTGCTACACCAGATCATCTACCCGGCGCATAAAAACGCTTTTAAAACATGAGGACCGAATCGAAATTCTAGCAAGAAAAATGGAAAGCTTAAACTTGCAGATGCACGTTACTTTACATTACAT
>JASANF010017426.1:0-38347 GCA_030248245.1 Trissonchulus sp. WLG1_4
CTTCCCAGGTCCGCTGAATTTCTTCATAGTCTTCGTCGGAAATGTCCTTGTTTTTGAGGGTGGAGTGGAATGCTTCTTTCGGGGGCAGGTGGTCGTCGTCCAATTGGGCCAGGTCTGTAAGCCATTCGTAAGGCCACTGACCCTTGCGCTGGGGGACTTGAAAGGCACGTAGCCATTTCTCGTAAGAAGTCCCCTGCGCCAAATAGTTCGTAATGTCCAGGAATAGCAAATTGTTGGTGGCAAGGGCAATATAGGCGTTGTTCTTCTTGACGGCGTAATTAATTTTCTCGCCGTTTCGCACAATAAGGGGCAATAAATGTTTCTTGATGAGATTTAGGTCAAATTTCGCTGAGTTGAATCCGAGGACGGGTAGAGTCGTAATCCATTTAGTAAATTTCTTCTGTAGTAGGAGCCATCGTTTCTTCTCCTTCGAATTTGCGTAATCCTTTTGGCGAAAGGCGGTAAGGTATTCTTCCACGCGTTGTTCGAGGGTTTCAATAATTTCGCCGTAAATTTCGGTTAATTGTTCGTAGGCATTGTTCGTAATTTCCGTGAGGTAGGCATACATTTGGGCGACAATGTCTTCGGGGGCGCCAATGAAACATTGGGGGTTAGTGTAGCCGGGGACGTTCGATGCGACGCTAACACTAACGGGGACAAGGGTATTCGTAAATGTCATTCGGGCGGTCGAATGTCCAAGGGGCTGGAATAGGGCTTCGTAATCGTAAGTCGCCCGGAAGGGGTAATAGTCACTGGGGACGTCGAGGCCTTCCTCCCGTAATTCCTGGTGGATAGTTTTCGGGAGGCCGAAGCCACCACCAGGGAAGGCGAATTCCGTCTGGGCTCCGTTGCAAATCACCAAATGTTGGCGGAGGTCGTTGCTTCGGAGCATGAGGCGTCCACATTTCGGGCACTTCCATGACCCGCAATACATATTAAAGTCCGTGATGAGGCTGAAGTGGTTTTCGTAGAGGTTAAGGTAGATAGTCGTCTCGTACCTGCCCTCCGAATACCGAAGTATTGAGGCGTATGGCTGGGCAGGTACTTCTTCCTCTACCTCTTCCCCTACGTCCACCACCTCACCACCTCCAACGTCCAAGAGTTCGTTAATGTCTTCTTCGTCGGTGTCCATAATTTCTTCTTCTGGACCGTCCTGAGCTTCGTCGAGGGCAAAGGGGTTGACCCGGCGTGTGGGTCTGTCCATATCGAGTTCTTCTACCTCTTCACCCTCGGGTTCGGGTTCCTCGAGGACGGCCAGGGGGATAATATTGGGTTCGTAAATGTCCATTTGGGGGATGGTGGGGGCAGGAGGAACTGTCAGTCTATATACATTAATATTTACACGTAATAATTGTTCGACCTCATCCAGTTCCTCCATATACACCCCGGGGAAATCGTCAATATCGTCCAATTGTTTGTGGTGGCACCACTGGCGAAATAGGCGTTTGGCTTCCCTCTCGTAAGATCGAGGGTTATTGTTCATATGGGCGGCAATACATCGAAAAAGGGCAAGCTCGTCCGTGTAGGGTCTTCCGGTGTTGGGGTGGGTAGCGAGGGCTTTGATGGCCGGATTGTTTATAATTCCAGGCGGGAGGTTGACGGGGGCTCCAATGGGACGGGACGGGACTTTGGCAATGTGGATGGCAATGTTCGTAATCCTTTCCACAGTAAATTGGGACTCGGGACGTTGACGGGCGGCGCTTTCAATAATGTCCTGGCGCTCCACCTCGTCAATAAATTTCTGGAAATCGGTGGGGCACGTAATCAGGTGGGGCATATCAAACAATAGCGTATTGTTGCTGGCGTAATAATAAGATAGTTGATTCGTAATCCGATTTCGCAATATAAATCCGAGGGCAATGTTCCATTTTCCGTGGGCGGGGGCTTGGGCATGGGCGTGTTGAAGGGCGGCACGAATTTCATGGCCCGTAATATTGGCCAGTCGATAATTAAGGCGATCGAGGTACGGGGACTTGTGGGCGTGGGTGCGAATCCGGGACCAGTGGGTGGCGTAAAGTTCGTTGAGGTAATAATCGGGGTCGTTGGGGAAATCAATGGGGTCGGGCTCGGTCGTAAAATCCAATGGGGACAGGTGGGGGCGGCCATTAACGCGAACGTCCAGGGAATCGGGAAATGGCGTAATATTGGGGCGGACGGCATGCACAATAGTGTCTCTGTCGTCGGTGGGGACTTCCGTAATATCCATGAGGGCGTCGTCGTCGGTGGGCAAATAATTGTCTCCACGGGTCGGGGCAATAGTAGGCGTAATAGGGGCATTGGCAGGCAAATTAATGTCACTGCGGTTAGGGGCAATAATAGGCGTAATAACGTCACTTGTGGGCAAATTAATGTCACCACGATGGGTAATAATATCGTCGTTGGCGGGCAAATTAATGTCACCGCTGGGGGCAATAGGCGCTGGCGTAATGGGCGTTGGCGTAACGGGCGTTGGCGTGATGGTGGGCGAATCTCCACGGTCGTTGGCGGGGAAATGTTGGCGAAGGCGCTGGTGGGACAGGAGGTGGGCTTTGCGGTAGAATGTCTTCTGGCATCGGGGGCATTCGAATGTGGGCGGGTCGTGGTGCTCGGTCATATGGCGGCGGAGGACATCGGGGCGGGTGAAGTACTTGAAGCATTCACCACACCAATAGGGGCTGCGTCGTTGATGGGCGGTGGCAATGTGGGTGGTAAGTTTGGTGGCGCGAGGGAATGTCTGGGGACACTGAGGGCACTGATGAGGGCGGAAGTTGCGATGGACTTCACGGATGTGGCGGGATAGGTTACTGGACTCGGTGAAGGTCTTGTTGCACACTGGGCATTCCATGGCTTCTGCAATACAAAAAGTTTTCATTAAACTCTGGTGGTCCTCTTAATAACTTGGTCGTCTATCATACTCTTGCCTCCTCTTATTACAATACACCTCTCATACCATCAATTATTACTTTAGATCCAAACTCCTTTTACTGCTTTAGATGATATTTTTGCTTTTATACTTTTCTACATCACTTCTAATGATTACTAATTTTAACCATTAAGTATTACTTTTGAGTCGATAGTAATTAATTACAGTTAGATTAGATTACACTACTATATTCTATAAACAAATATTTTGCACTATCTGCTATAAATAATACATATAATTACTTTTTATTGTGTGTTCTTCCATTGCTTGTGATCCTCTTAATAACTTCTGGGTCTATCCTCCTTTTATTGACTTTGCACCAACCCCTTTTGTTACTTCCACCTCCTTTTATTGACTTTGCACCCACCCCATTTTACTACATCCACCACCTTTTATTGACTTTGCACCAACCCCTTTTATTACTTCCACCTTCTGTTATAACTTTGCACCAAACCCTTTTATAACTTTGCACCACCCCATTTTTATTACTTAGAACCTCTTGTACCCACCTTGTATTACGTTCTCCGTTTATGACTTTGTACCCTCACCGTTTGTACCTTCCTTTAATTTTTTTTTTGGTAACAACTCCTTCTATGACTTTGTACCCTCACCGTTTGTACCTTTCTTCAATTTTTTTTTTTGGTAACAACTCCCATGAATTTGTACCCCCACCGTTTATTACTTTGCACAACTTTTATAACTCACCTTTGTAAAAATTTTATAACTATAAGTTTAGCCACCCCGTATTCCTCACCTTATATCATTAAGCCCTCTCTTTAATTTTTGAAATGTTAATGTGACTTTTTTGAATTTTTAGATTTTAATTAAATTAAATTTTTAATGAATTTTGAGAACTTCAATGGCGGAGGTAGCAGGACCTAGTTGCGAGCCGTCTACCTCGGAGGTAAACGAAAATATAATTCAAGTTTAATTGAAGTACTTAGTAGCATCTGTGTTGTATTTTTTTGTTAAATTTTGTACACAAATAGACATGAATAAATAAGTTAAGTATAGTACCAAGAGTAGATAAAAAGAATATTGTGACCCAAAGATACGGCACCAAACTGAACATGTGGGTTACTGTCATACTCTCCCCTATTATTAACTCTTGGTAAAAAACACACATACAATATATATAAATATTTACACATTAAAAATTTGACTTACCAATCAAAGGTGGTGATGAGCGAAGCAATAATCGAATTGAGATAATCAGGTAATGGGGCGGGCGACACTTAGGGTCTTCAGGCAATCGGTGGGGCAATGATAAGGCGGCGGGTGGATAAATAATCAAGGAGTTGGTAATAACACAATAACTGCTGAGGCGACAGTGGTAAAATAGCTAGTGGACTGTACCAATGATTGAATAACAATGACGTTTAATTTTTGCAACATTCGCTTTTATACTCACTGAACGGTTGAAAAAAGGAGGGGGCACGGTTAGTACCGAGGGTCAACCATAAAAGAATTTCTGTAAGCAATAATTGTCCAAGAACCCCCCTGTGTACAAATAAGTACGTAACAAAACCACCCCATATAACTGCAGGTGTGTATATATACTATTTAATCACTTTCCCCCTCTATCCAGTTCAAGGTCAATTTATTTTTGACTAGAAAGTCCCTTGGGTATTTCAGTTAAGTCATCAAAAATTCTGATTAATCCATCAAATTTTGACAGCTGGCCACTTTTTTATGTAAAAAATCCGGAAATAACCGGTTATAACCAGTTTTAACGACCAGTTAGCACTCTAAACTAGGCTAATTCTAGCCATTACCACATAATTGAAAATAAAATGGAAACATCTGATTAATCCATCATATTTTGACAGGTGACCACTTTTTATGTAAAATTTCTGGAAATAACCGGTTATAACCAGTTTTACAAGCTGACAATTGGGGTTATTAGCTGCTGAAGAATTAAATAGACCAAAAAAAAAAATTGTATAGAAAAATGTTTAGGATAAAATGTGGTTGTCATAGTAACCATACGTATAAAAAACATATATACATATTACATTAATTTAACATTATAGCGTATTATTACGTTTGTATTGTTACTACTATATTACTGCTATTATTTTATTAATAATATTGTTACGCAATATCTAGAGTTAAAATAACAAACATTACATTGTGGTTGCCATGGAAACGATCGTAAAACCACGAAATTTTTCCAAAGTTTGATACATATTATTAAAGTTACGTAATATTTGGAACAATATATATTATACTTTACTAGGTATTACTTTTGTCAATTTAGTGCTTCCGTTTTAACTGGATGGGATCTGTTTACGTAGTGCTGCAATATTACAATCTGCAATACTACATTGCATATTCTACTGTTTTTTTATTTTGCATTACCCAACAAACGCGGTCATACACAGGTATCATATACGTAGAAACTACTGCAAATAGTAATTTTTTGTACATTGATACTTTTATTATTTATAAATGTTTTAACAATAAAAATTTATAAATCATTTGTTTTGTGCTTGTAAATAGGTATCGTTATTAAGTTAGTTGTTAAAACGCATTCGGGGGTATCGTTATTAGACGCGATCAGAAATAAAAAGTATATGGTCTTGTAGCCCAAAAATAGAGCTTTCCAATGACGTATTGATGACTTTAGTCGGACTCAGATAAGGAAAGTTATAGGCACTTTAGTGAAATAAACTTAGATTTTCTACCCAAATAGTTGGACATTTTTGTTGTGTAAAAACCAGTCTACAGTAAGACAACAGGGAACTTTTACAGCTGCCTACTGGGCTAAAAAGGCTAAATTTTGACTTTTACGGGCTATAGCTATGGACTGTTAGCAGATACAAGAATCCTAATCAGCTAGTTTTGTGCGTTACGCAATGGACTAAATGGTCATGTAAGAATTTAGTTGATCGGACCACTATTACTTGAGTTACACAGCATTAAGTAAAAAGAGAGAGTCGAAGTTTACCCGGTAAAATTTTCGTTTATCACATAAACATAGGGGAATGGTTTTACTTAAGACACTATAGCTTAGCAATGGCTGGAAGGATTCACTAGATAATTCTTTGGTGCTATGTAGAACAGATAGGGCTAAAGAATGACGTATTGATCATCTTAATCACCCAAGTATTACTTGAGATAATTAATTTTTAGTGATAATTTTAGGTATTTTTCACCAATTGTACGCGGAAGTGTCTTGAAAACTAGTTTAAAACCACCTTTCACTACGTTGCATAAGGCTAAAAATTGGCCATTTTTCGACTATTTTGAGTTAGCCTGGCTAGTTGGTTAGCTGTACCCCTAAAATTTATAAATAGTTTAATGCACAAACCTATTACCTATTTGCCTATATAAAAATTAAGTTGATACCACTACTATTACTGGAGTTACACAGCATTAAGTAAAAAGGGACAGTCGAAGTTTACCCGGTAAAATTTTCGTTTAGTACATAAACATAGGGGAATGGTTATACTTAAGTCACTGTAGCTCTGCAATGGCTAGAGGGATTTACTAGCTACTTAGATAGCGCTATGACCAACAGATAGGGCTACACAATGACGTATTGATCATCTTAATCACCCAAGTATTAGTTGAGATAATTAATTTTTAGTGGTAATTTTCACACCTAACACGTCGGAAGTTATAAAAACTTGTCCTATACAAGAAAATTGTGTAACATAATGACATATTATTCCTATAAAAAGTTAATTTTTGGTAACATCATGACATAATAAACGAACAAAAACGCTCAATTTTTCCTATCTATCTATTTTACTTATATACGTACTAAGTATCCCTAAGGTATTTTCATACAAATAAATCTCAGAAATCGGAAAAATTAAAATTAACACAAACTACAGTAAGACGTATTTTATTACAGATATTTCATAAAAACTTTTTTTTTATTATATTTCAATAATAATTATATAAACATGCATATATGTACGTACAAACTGTGACCTTGAAAAGCAGACAGGCTAGCTACACGCACCTACGATCCCCACCCAATTCGCACGATCCCCACCCAATCCCCACCCAACGATCCCCACCCAAAGTGGTATGAGATGCGGCCACTATACTACTTTCGGTTAGGGGTGAACCGGAGAAAACTCTCGGTATTGGTTGAGAACAGGGGTGGACGCGGGTCGAAATTTTCGACCCGCGACCCAACCCAACCCACGGCTCGACCCTCGTGGGTAACCCGCGACCCAACCCGCGCCGAAAACCCGACCCGCGACCCACTTTGACCCACCACTCTATAACCATAATGTACATTATACAGGAGCGTGTAGCCAGGATTTTGAAAAGGGAAGGGGATCGAACTTTGTCCTTGCTGACTTAATTAAACTCATTATTGCTCAGCCCCCAGAATTCAATTAGGTTTTACACTTATTGGCGAAGTGGCTTTCATGACAAAATGTAAATTTGGTCGTTTAAAGTAAAACTAACTGTTGCGGGGGTCTAGGGGCGGCAGCCCCCAGGAAAATTGGAGTTATCTCAATTCTTTTGGACAAATTTGGTCACGTAATCAAAAAAATTTTCCGACAGGTAAATTAAAAACAAAAGATTGGAATTTCATATCGGACAGTATATTACACAAGCACATATAAGCTTTCATGAAAGTTAACAACAAGGAATGGTAAGCCATAATGGGTGGATTTCACAAAGGTGGTTTAACTAAAGCATGGTTTTACGTACGTTTTTATATGATTTGCACATAATTTCATTACGAAATATCGCCTGATTCGTTACGAATTTCGTAGATTTCCTTAAACCATGGTTTTAGCTCAGTTGAAAACCTGCGGCATAGCAGGTCTCGATTTTGCTGAAATTTCAACTGAGCTAAAACCATGGTTTAAGAAAATCTAGGAAATTTGTAACGAATCAGGCGATATTTCGTAATGAAATTATGTGCAAATCATATGCACACGTACGTAAAACCATGGTTTTTAAAAACTACCGTGGTGAAATCCACCCATATAGTTAGCAGGGGTCTGGGGGCGGCAGCCCCCAGGAAAAGTTTTTTAGAATTTTTTAATTTTTAGGCCAAATTTAGTCAATTGGAGACGTATCAGAAATTTTTTTGGCAGGACTATAAAAATCAAGGGGGCGACCTTGTCGACAATTTCTTCAGGTTCCAGTTTACGCGGGCCGGAAAATTTTTTTTCGACCCGCGCAGCCTAAAGTGGGTACCCGCGGGTCGACCCACGGCTCAAATTTTCCGACCCAACCCAACCCAACCAGCGGGTACCCACGACCCGCGTCCACCCCTGGTTAAGAATCGTTCTGAGTCGATCGAGAAACCCTGTGGTTGCGGGTGAGCCAGGAGACCCTGAGTGTGGTGTGATTGAAGTAGGCTTGGAGGCCTACGTGTGAATGTGCTCCGCCCTTGAGACATCGGGTTCGCCCCGAGAGCATGAGTATTGACAGAATATCGTTGCGGGGTCGCAACGATGTTGGAAAGGGGGACCTGTTGTAAATGAGAATTAGGGCCTTTGAGACTCGGGGGCTGCGGTGTAGTGGTAGCATTCTTGACTTCGAAGCAGGCGGCCCGGGTTCGATTCCCGGCGCCTCAATTTTTTTATTCTTTCTAAATTGGGGCTTCCACTTTCATTCAACACACTTGCTTTACATGAATTTGTTTGGTAATTTATCAATATTTTGTTTAGGCGCGCGGCAAAGCATAAATCAATTACAAAAAAACTAGAAATATCAGTTATTATGAATATATTTTTTTAGTTTGTTTTTATAGTCTTATATTTTAAGTTTGTGATGTTTTTCAGTAAATTCTCCTAATAAGCAGAGGTGTTGTAGAAAGACACTTTGAACTAAGTAAACAAAGTGATCTTAAGGTGGTAGTTACGTTTTCGACAGTTTTTATAACGTGCTATAACTTTTGATTGACTCAATGAAATTGATAGCTGTCTTTTTCACGTTAAAGTACTTGACTGAAACTACATTTATGCACATTATCTAGCTTAAATCTGTAACAAACTAGTCAGCAGACACTGTCAAAGTAGTCAAATTTTGTGAATTTTTGCATTTTTCATGTTTTGCTTGTAAAATTGACAGTGTAATTTCAAATAATTTCATTCTTTACACCAACATAGCCAATAACAGGATGAATTTTAGTGCTAAGTTTGGTGCATTTATATGATTCAGAAAATAAATTACGGACCTTCAATTTTTAATTTTTTCGAATTCTGGAAAATATACGAATTTTTGAATCTAATTTTTTCACGAAATAGGCGAAATTAATACAAATAAAAAAATTGACACATCAGAAATTGTCTAAAAAAACATGTAAAATAACGAATGAAAAGATTGCAACATTGAGAATTGAGATTTAGTCCGCGGAAGTACATTTTTACAGATTTCTTTGAATGAAACTGATGTAACGCAAAATTTAAGTCAACAAAATTTTTGAAATTTTAGCATAAAGTAGACACATATATGTGCCAATTTATCCAAAATTTTGAACAAAATCGTTTTAGTAGTTGTCAAGTTTTGCGGACTTTTGTGTAATGTACTTTAGTTCAAAAAGAAATGTTACATAAATGAGAAGTAATCTCAAAAAGTGAAAAGCGGAAGGATCAGTTTTGGCATCTAAATTGAAGGTTTTTGACATGCCCGTGTGTCATTTTTTCTTTTTTCAATAAACGGCCGTTTTTACTAGCTACTACTTTGGCCTAGCTAAACATAAAATTTACGAAAAATTGTCGTAACTGGCTGAAAATTAGTTTCTGCGAAAATTAAAAATGATTGTTTCAAGCTATTTTAGCAAGCATTTATCTCACAATAATTTATAGTTTCCTAAATTAATATGCGTACTATAAATTATTGATTGAAAATGAATCGTAAGTTGTCAAGTGTTACTCCTGCAAAACTGTGGAAAACGTTACTACCACCTTAATTGACCAATGAAATGTAAGGACGTGAATGTTGTCCCCTCGAGAATGCGGGGCACGAGACTACTGAAGTCTGGTATAGGCAGCGGTACAGAACTAATCTTGGACTTTAATTATTAATAATATATAACATATTTATTTCGTTTTAATTTTCGAACAGAACAGGCATGAAGTCACCGAAATCAAACAAAAATGTCATCTATGCAATTTTGTTGCAGATTACATACAATAATTCATTCCCTTCCATATACAATAACTTTGGGTCCAAATTTCGGTCAAATGAAACGTCTAATATTTATAGTCCGGTCTCGTGGCCACATATTTCTTAATGTTGGGCAGTTCGTGAATTTTGTCATGGTGGGCTTTCAAGGCAGGATGATTGGCTAAGGCATTCGCGTCGAATAAGCACATAATGCGGTTCATAATTTCGGCCACGGTTAAGTCGGCCCACGTCAGCTGCAAAAAAAGTATTTGTCAGGATTTTATAGCGCGAAAAGTTATAGGTAATACAAACCAGTTTTCAACAGGTGCATAATAAATATGCCATTTTAATGAAATTTTAAACATTATTGTTAGGCTATAATTAATAAATTTTTAAGCTAAAATGATGTAAATAAAACAATCGCGGCAGTACCGCTGGAAAACAGTCAGAATCTGATAATTTTTTATCTACTATACCTATTAAAGGATGAATATCCTAGAAGAAAAATTTCCTGGGGCAACATGGGTAGAATAGGTTGCTGTCTGTTTGTCTAAAGCAGAAAATTCTTAGGCTAAGCATGTAAAAGCGATCGGACAAGACTTTTTTAACGAGAATTGGCAACGTGTTTGAGCTGGTTAAAGTGCGTATAAAATTCAAATTGTCAAAAACACTGAATTTTTTATTTTCGCGCCAACGCTGATACTTTGATGACCAACCTTCTTGCCAACAAAATATCCTGTGCCATTTTCTTTCAAAAGTTTCTCATAGCAATCCAGAAATTTTTGTAATCCGTCCGGCTGGAATTTAGCCCAATTAGCTTTCTGAAAATAGTTGCACAACAAAAACATCTTGGCGTCCTGCTAATAGCGTTATCGCGGCTTTACATCTAACTAGGTAATGTCGACCAATTTAACACATTTTTGTCTCAGAGTGCAATGCAATGGATTGGAGGTACTAACTTCAAATAAACAACACAGATGGAACCGGGTATAAATTGTGTAGTTGGAGTTGGCTTGAAAAGTTTTATGCAGCCGAATTTTCAAAAACAGAGATAATTTCTTTTTTTGCCAGCAATCCTGAGCTCGCGAAAAGTGACCCGGACTGACCCGATGTCTCGGTTCCATCTGGTTCCAACTTTGTTTCTGATTGTTATTATCAATATTGACGTAATGAAAATATATGAATATGATTTACCAAAGTCCGACACAAAATAATCGCGAATTAGTCGGCTAACTTTTTTGACTAGGTCATAGACTTTTTCAACAGAATGCTAACTAATAGATAATAGATATATGCAAACAGGCCCTGTCACGAATAAAAGTGTCCCCCCTCCTAAAATTCCCCCCCCCCCGGAACATTTTTATCCACACCCTTCATTCACTCCAGGAGACACTTTTATCCGGACAAAAGTGTCCCCTCCGGATTAGATAAATGTCATGGGGGACAAATTTTAGAGGAACACTTTTACCCATGACAACCCCAGTCCTGTATTTGCAATTTCCGACATTTTTTAAAAATTTAGCGCTATTTTTTGCATACTGTATAACAGACGACTCAGGGGGAATGAAGAAGCTCCAAGAGGTTCTTCATTCGCGCATGGTCGTTATAAATTATCCGACGCTGTTCGAGAATTTTTTAAAAAAGTGCGGAGTATAGAACTTTTTCAAGACAGTTTTTTTCTCAAACAAGTGAATAGCTTACGGAAAACTTTGAACCATACTTTTAACTGGCTTACGGACAAGTAGGTGTGAGCCATTCATGCTTCAACCTACAGATAAGGCCTCGTCTCCATCCAAGATCGGCATATAACAGTGGGCATATGGTGTGTAGAAATCATCATAGATTCCCTGAACCAGCATGTCCGTTCTCGCATCTTCCCATGGAGTTTCACCAAGCAGTCCTAAACACATTACTTACGCTAGCCGGGTCTTTTCTATTTTTCACCGCTCAGTCCGGAATTTGAAATTTACTGCATAATTCTTGCACCAATGGACTTCTCTTGATCTTCAAAATACGATTCACAATATAATAATAATTCTAAATAAAAATAATGAAAATGATGGTTCAAAATTACGAACATCTATATCTTCAGTTTTTTTTTAATTAGCATACTTTAATGTCCTCTCAAGTTTACCATGTCCAAGACGTCTTTTCACTGTACACACGTTAACATGGGGGGTCGACTCTGGGAGTACCGACGTTTTCTTGACTAGCCTTGTACCAAGCCGAAGAAAAAATGACCGCTTTTGACGTTTTGACGTTTTTTTTGAATTTTAGCAAAAACGACATGTTTAGCATAAAAGTTAGCAATTATTGAACATGCTGGCCGAAATTCAGGTAAACATTACATAAGGATTACATAAATTCGGCCCTATTTAACTGCCCATTTTATAAAAATTTTGTTTGCCCTTGTATCAAAATCAAAAATCTGGGGGGCCCTAATCTAAACTGCCTTTTTTTACATTACATGTGGTCACAAACGGCATTGAAGAAGCAGTGGGGTACCTCCCTCAGAAGGCAAGTTGCTTAGTAGCGTAACTCCCTCATAAGCCAAGTGACATAGTGGCAGTAGCATACCACCCTCGTATAAACTAAGTGACGCAGTTGCGTACCTCCCTCATGTGACGCAGTAACGTATCTGAAGCCAAGTGAACCTCAAGCCAAGTGACGCAGTTGCGTACCTCCCTCATGAGACGCAGTAGCGTATCTGAAGCCAAGTGAACCTCAAGCCAAGTGACGCAGTTGCGTACCTCCCTCATGTGACGCAGTAGCGTATCTGAAGCCAAGTGAACCTCAAGCCAAGTGACGCAGTTGCGTACCTCCCTCATGTGACGCAGTAGCGTATCTGAAGCCAAGTGAACGTCAAGCCAAGTCACGCAGTTGCGTACCTCCCTCATGAGCAAAGAGACGGCCAATAGCCAACGACTGACACAGTTCTTTTCCTTCGTGCTTCAGCACAGGCAGCATTCCCATCGGCACTCCTGCAAACAATTTACTATATACCATCCCACCTGGAAGGTGTTTCAGCTATTCGTGTATTGTAGGTCAGTGTTCATAGTTGGTTAGTCACATTGTATTTTCACACAGACTAAAAACAAATGACCATTATGTCTGTATAAAGTCTGATTCAACAGTGCATGTCATATGTGTTTAGGTAATCGACTTGGTAGATTAAAATTGGCTAGTATTGTGTTTGAGCAGCTCTGCACTCGAGGGGACTATAGTTTTTTAAACAAAATGTGAGTGAATTGATAGCAAGAAAGCCCACTGATTTGTGGTAGACCTGGCCAGTTTAAGTAAATAATGTGGAGTTTGGTTGAGACCGGTGTCACGGGCAAAAGTGTCCCGCCTGTCCCTCCGGACACTTTTGCCTAGGCAAAAGTGTCCTACTTGGGCAAAAGTGTCCCCCTTGCGCTTTTGGTGTACAAACTCGTAAAAAAGCTAATTCTCAAAACCTAAACACATTCTAAAAATAGCTTTCAACTTTAAATGCTTTAAACAACTTTTAACAATATGCGTTACTATTTAAGCTTAATAGGGTTTCATACTTCAGTATGGCTGTGGCATCACAGATAGATTGAAACAGTGCCGTTTAGTTAGAATAAACTGACATACGGTCGAAGAGCATACGAATATGCGGCTGGACTGACGCACTAAAAGCTAAAGTGCTTTCTCTGCCGGTCAACTTGTCCGGATGTTCGTTCATCCGATTCAAACCGACCCGAGATAGATTCCAACCCGACCCGACCCGACCCGATCCCGAACTAACCCGACTTCTCGTCAAGCTGCTATACAAACTCTCAAACATAAAATTTTTAAGTCAGTTTTCTGTTATTAGTTTTTCGTGATATGTAGGAGATACGTTCCGCAAATTTCCAGTCTAGTAGTAATTCTGCCAGACTCTATCAGCTTGAGAAAATGGTCAAAATGGCAAAATTTAACGCCAAAATGTAGGATTTATACACAAATTTTTGACCGGAACTGACTCGCTCAACCCACGGATCGGAAAATCTCAACCCGACCCGAGCATACCTGTATAATATACTTATGTATATCCAAGCAAAAATATTTTGACCCTAACAAGTAAAATGAAAAATTCAATCAGGTTTCTTCCCGTTAATACAAAATCAAGTAACAGTTGATTTGATTTGAAGAAGTGTATTGAAAAAAAAAATCAAAACTTGTGGCAAAAACTGAAAGCTGGGTGTAAAGTGTAAACTAGTGAGCACTAACCGTTGCGTATATTCGAAACACGATTTTGAATGAGCAGTTAAGCGTAAACTACGGGGGGACACTTTTGCCCGAGGTAGGACACTTTTGCCTAGACAAAAGTGTCCCCCCGGACACTTTTGCCTAGTCAAAACTGTCCGGGGGACACTTTTGCCTAGTCAGAAGTGTCCGGGAGACACTTTTGACTAGGCAAAAGTGTCCGGGGGACAATTTTGACTAGGCAAAAATGTCCGGGGAGACACTTTTCACTAGGCAAAAGTGTCCGGGGGGACATTTTTTTAGGCTGACACTTTTGCCCGTGAAGCAGGGTTAACAACGGTGATCCGGTTATATATGTAGTCCAGAAAAGGGAAGGAGGAATCCTTACTGAAAGAAAGACAGCATCAGCATCAGAATGACATAGGGGGCATTCCAACCACCCATCTCTAGATTTGCAGACCAGCGCTATATCATTTGACATCCTGTTCCGATGATTAGCTTTTAAGTTTCCCTTTAAGTACCTACTTCAAGAATTCTTCACACATCTCTGTCTGTGATCAGCGATACATCATATATATAAGAATAACAGATTACATATTATATACTCGCCACATATGTCGAAAAAGAATTACAGAAATTCATTAAGAAATCGGCGCTATATTGGGACAAAAACGATAATACTAATAAAAAATGCATCCTTACTTTGCTTAAGAGATTTTGGAAATTCCTCGAGCGTTGTCAATTCTTCCTTGACTTTGATTCCCGCTTGATGGTAAATATATCGAATAAATTCTAGCTTTCCCCGAAAGGCAAAATACAGCACCACATAATCAGGCATAATTGTTACTATTAATTAATTACCTAATTAATTGGTGTCAATCCAGTAAATCACGACACAAGGCTGAAATAAACAAACCTATGTTGAACAGAAATAAAATCCCCAATTTAGAAAGAAAAAAATGGAGGCGCCGGGAATCGAACCGGGGCTGCTTATGCCTCCAAGTCTCATAGGTCCTATTTCTCATTGACAACTGTCTTCTCCAGTGACAATGATTTTGTGTTTAGTGTTTTGTGCTTTTGTGTTTTTGTGCTTTTGTGCTCAGCACAATCCAGTTTATGCTCAAAAGCACAAAACACACGTCACGTGTTTTTATTCTCCAATCAGATTAAAATGTCAATTGTAAGATATCGAGTCCTTTATCTGAAAAATACTTGTCTGTTACATTGTGTTATTGGTAAAGTCTGACTCCCGTATTAGAAGTTCATCTATTTTCATGTCGTCCTCAGCCACCCTGGAATTTGTGATCAAAACAAATCAATTCTAAAATGTAACAAAGTAAAATATAAAAAAAACTTTAAATAATTTAAAAAGATATCATACCGTCTAAAAAAATCTCTATACGATCTAAAATTCCGTAAAAATAAAATTTTTCCCAATTTTAAATAATTATAGTATTGAAGAGAAAATTTTTTGAAGATAACGCTAATTTTGATTGGATGAACACAAAAACACATTTTGAAAATATGAACATTGCCCATGTTTTGAAAACACCCCAAAAACACACCCAAAACACAAAAGCACAATTCAAAAACACAAAACATAAAATACGAAGTATGAACCGGAAAACACAAAAGACAAAAGCACAAAACAAGAAAACACAAAATCGCGAAGTATAAACTGCAAAACCACAAAAGCACAATTCAAAAACACAAAACATAAAAGACGAAGTATGAACCGGAGAACACAAATCACTAAAACACAAAACACAAAACATGAAGTATGAACCGAGAAAGCACAAAACACAAAGCACAAAAAACGGAAACACAAAAACACAACACACAAAACATGAAGTATGAACCGGGCTTTAATGGCGTTTAAATTAGCTTTTAGGCCGTTTAATGTGACAAAAATTAACTCGTTTAGTCCAGTCGAGTCTCTGTAGCCCCCACCAAAAAATGATACAGTCAGTCTAATTGGTTCGTTTCCGCCAGCTCTGTGTTCTGATTGGTTATCTCCTTATTTAGTTGAAATTGAAATTGAAAAACGTTTGCCTAAAAATTAATATTGGTATTGAAAGAAACATAAATTTAATCGAAATTGAAACTATCCTTTCAATTTCAATATCAACAATTATGTTGGCCTGTGTACGTAGCTGGCTTTGAAAGTTTCGCTATATGATACTGTGTTTTGCTGTGCATGCCTACTAGCCTTTTCTACGAACGAAATTAGAGTGATTTCTGTATACTATACAATGTGTTCATATTAGCATTACAAGAATACTTATAAGCAATGATAACAAGCAGGCCCCAAAAGGGGGCAAGGTTCCTTCGCTGAGTGAAAATTCTGCTTATTTTACCCATAAGATTTCAGCTTCGCTTTTACTTTTGTGTATTTCCATGCATAGAATGCACTAATACCTGTGTACATTTGATTTTTGCATTCAGAGCTTTTGTGTTGAAATCACACTATAAATTCAACAATTTTCTCAAAAAATCAAGCAATAGTTGCTGGAACTGCTCGTGACGTGATTACAGCACGCAGTTGCATATTTGACTAAGGGCCTATTCCTTTACCGGATTAAACGGACTGGACTTATTTTAGTCCGCGGTTTTGGAATGACAAGTCGGACTAAACGGACTAAACGGTTTAAAATAAGTCTGCTGCTTAATTTTAGTCCGAACCCATTCCTAAACTACCACCGGATTAAACTTTTTAGTCCGATCCCGTTCCTAAACTACCACCGGATTAAACTCTCAGCTGGACTAAAATTAGTCCGATTAAAAAATTTCCGTTCCTAAACCTGATTTAAATAAGTTTGTTTAGTCCACTCGCTGCATTTTACACGGAGTTTTAGTCCGCGATTTGTTGCGCGGATTAAACGGACTTAACTTCCCGGTGCCCCCCAATTATTCTCTTGCTACTTATCAATACCTTAACCAATTTGAAATTACAAGCTACAAATTATAGCTGAATAATTGGGCTATTTTATAGTGTATTTTAAATATCTGGTATAAAAAATGTATTCCAAAAAATCTTCGTCAAAATTTCTTTTTTTGGTCGATTTCCAACAAATTCTTGTCAAAAATTAAATAACAGATTTTTGATATGTTAAAAAAATAATATTGTTTTATATGATATGATATGTTTGATATTTTAATCAAAAATAATCCAAAAAATTCAAGTCGGAATTCGAACATTCAACCTATCTGGCCGAAGGCGAACGCTCTGACCACTCGGCTACGCTGGCCTGAAGCATTACGTGCTAAATAGTCTTTATATACAATGGAGATTAAACAATTAATAGATTGTCATTTGCAGCTATTTTTTTGTTCCTTCTAGAGAAGGAACTATTGCTTTGAAACTAACTGTTCGCAGCGTTAAACGCTGCTGAGCTGGCTGCATAGCCTGTATGTTTTGTGTGTGTTTTCAGCCTGGGAGTTGGCTGCTGATTTTTGTCTGCGTATATGCACAAAAATCAATAATCGATGTAGAGTGTTGTAGTGCACTTTTTCAGCCTCGGCACCGTAATGTTTCACCAGCAGTATATAAGAGCCCCTGGATAACACTGTTTATCGCTTCTTAGAGCTGATGTGTTCAGCTCAGACCAAAGCGTAATTTGGGCCGAATGGCTCGCTGCAGCGGGATGCTTAACATCCTGCAGCACTTTTTTGTAAATGTACGTACATACGTAGGTAGTAGGGTAAGTACCTAAGTTACGCAATGTAGTAAACAGTAGGAGCATAGATACAATTCAATTAAACTTGAAAGGTAGACACCGGGGAAGGAACATTGCCCCTTTTGGGGCCTACTTGTTTATATTATGTGCAGCTGCAAATACATTTTTATATTGCGAAAACGCTGTTTTCAAACAGCGAGTTAATTGTCAACTTCAACTGCTCAGCCAATCAGAGTACAGTTTGTAGGCGGAGACAAAACTGATTGGCTGGTGCGAAAAAACATTATAGTGGCACCAGAATACAAATTTATCAGTGTCGGGAAGTTTAAGTTTAGGAATGACACCGGACTAAATTAAGTCCGACTAAATTTAGTCCGATTATAAATTTGGGCCATTCCTAAACTACCGGACTAAACGGTTTAGCGCGAAAAATGAAGTCCAGCTTGATCGGACTAAACGGACTTGAAAATCAGCGCGCTAGCTGTTAAGTCCGTTTAATTCGGAGGTTTTGGAATGGCTTTTTTCAGTATAATTTTTAAACCGTTTAGTCCGATTATAATTAACCCTTTAATCCGGTAAAGGAATAGGCCCTAAGAAACAAAACAAAATTGTCAAAACAGTTTTTGCTGACAAAAGCTACTAAATTTTTGTAAAAAAGCATGTGGGGGTCGAACCTTCGAAGTAGGATAGCAACAACTTCTGGAGTAGCGCTTTCGACCACTCGACTACGCTACTTCGATGCCTATCGTTGTTTGGTCATGACTATGGAGAAAAAAATTATGAATACAGACATCGTCTAGACAATCACGTAATTAGCATGTGTATCTAGTCTAAAAAATAAAAATTACGAACTTTTAAATCACAGAATTTTAGCAAAATGACAACTCAATACGTACAAAAAAGTGTTATTGAGCATTATGTCATTAGAAATTGAAGTCTTCTAAAAAAAGAGCAATCAGTTCCCATACTGACTTTACGTGTTAATCATATGCGCCTATCACCATGTGGCTGCCATAATAACACTGCGCAGAGTTGATTTCAAAACAATAGTTCCTTCTCTAGAAGGAACAAAAAATGAAAACATAACTGAAATGGAAAATCATTGGCACATTGAAGTCGGAATTATTGAAAAATGAATAATGGTATTGAAATTGAAAATAATTGCAGAAATGAAACAACCCTATCCTGATTTAAATATACATAATATGCACTGCCTAAAAGCATGTGTGTGTGTGTACAAACATATGTGTCCCAACCAATCAATAGCTTTCAAGCTAAACAAGGCATTTTTTGAAAATTGTAGCTTTTAACACAGGATGGTTCCGAGTAGCACAATCAAACAGGCATTTGAGTAGCAGGGCAAAACTGATAATGCGTTAATACAAAATTGATAAAGCTACAAACGCATGCTTATAGAACCAAAGACCAAAAAAACTGCTAGTATGTGTGAAATCACAATTCACAATTTCTCATGCGACAGACATATCAGCTGTAGCCCAAAGTTAACGTAATCCTAATTGTGCTTCTTGATTTGCCGTACACACACGCTGTTAAGTTTAAAGACAGCTCCGAGGCACACACACACACACGCACAATAGTAAAACCACTAATAAATATAACGCTAGGAATACCTATTTGGTGATTATACTTATATTGCCTGCCTCTCTGCTCGCAATAACTTGTTTTCTGGGCACACCGCACAAGCACACACTTCGTAGCTTGGTGTGTGTTTGTGTTTGCTGTGTGTGTGTGTGTGTGTGTGTGTGTACAATGTGTGCCAAGTCGGGACACACACAAAGCTACCCTAGTTAAAATCCCGCCTTTGTCCATGTCCGGTCATCTCTATTTGGGAAACCTCTCCTAACAGTCTTTTGTGACGCAGAACAGCCAAATTAATCCCCCATTTCACGATTTGGAGTAATAATGGGACTGGGCACGGTTACAAAATCAGTATCCGTGTACACGGTTGTTTTCGAAGGCTGCTAACAGCCGTAGTTAGCAATGCAGCGACTTTAAGCAAAGGCTTGCAGTGAGCAAATCAAAGTATGACCAAACAAGCCTAATCTGCGGCAAAATCTTCAGTAAGTATTAAGAATTACGTTCAAGTAAGCTGACCAGCAGGTCAGCTAAAACCTGTTGTGCAGCAGATAATTATTTTATTGTAAAATGTGTATGCAAAAGTTCAAAGCGTTTTTATCTTACAATAAGTTGTCTTTGCAGAAAGATGCTGCCAACAAAATTATTTGTTCAAAATGTACGTAAGTCGTAAACCTACAATTACAAATAAAAATACACTCACTCAAACAAAAAATTGAAAATCTTACTTAAATATAAGTTCGTTACCGAGGTAAGGTCGAGGTGAGCCGTTCGTGACTGGTCAGTGGTTACGCTAACTATTCACCATCACTGTTTCAAGAGCCACATCTTTAGCAACATGGAATTTGTTGGTAAATGGTAAGCACCCACGGTGCTTAAACGCATGAGATTATCGACTTGAATTTAAGTTTATTGTACTTAAATTGAAGCTGAAGCTCGTTTTTTATGTTCAGTCAGACTGACTATTAGCAACGTTTTACATTTTAGTTGAATCCGCTTGGCAGCAATTGTTTGTATGTGGCCGGTTAGCTCAGTTGGTAAGGCGTCCGATCCGTAAACGGAAGGTTGGTGGTTCGACTCCACTCCGGCAGCTTCTTTTTTTGAATATTGTTTTACCTGACGCTGACATTTCGGTCTTCAAGCAGAATACAGTCGATTAACTTAAGGGAAGCTGCACAGAATAAAGCGACAAATACACTGTAAATCTAGGTGACACACGCATATACACACACGAGCTGATGTTAAACATGCAGACAGACGCAATTTTTGCACAGATTAGTGTTATACCGCCAAAATCAAAATTAAGACCTGTTGTGCTGTGGCACAACAGGAAAAATGCTGACCCTGAGTCAAACAAGAAACACGAGTTTCATTACGAAAAGAACGAATTGCAAGCATCAAGAATACAGCGAGTAGTCACAAAAGTTACGCCACTTGTTTTCTCTCAGGGGTCATTACGAAAAGAACGAATTGCAAGCATCAAGAATACAGCGAGTAGTCACAAAAGTTACGCCACTTGTTTTCTCTCAGGGGTCATTACGAAAAGAACGAATTGCAAGCATCAAGAATACAGCGAGTAGTCACAAAAGTTACGCCACTTGTTTTCTCTCAGGGGTCATTACGAAAAGAACGAATTGCAAGCATCAAGAATACAGCGAGTAGTCACAAAAGTTACGCCACTTGTTTTCTCTCAGGGTTCATTTTATGGTCAGACCAGGAAAGAAGTAGTGAAGGCTTTGAAAAGCCAGTGAACGGGCAGACCTAAGAATAAGACAGCAGTGACTTCTAGTGGTAGCCGCAGATCAATGATAAGTTGTGACAGAAGGAACGATAGCAGACTTCACGGTTATCACCCCCCGTTTCAGGGCTAAGACACGAAGGCAAAGTGAAGAATAAAAGACTAAATGACTCTCAGAAAGTTAGAAAACCAATTTTAAGCAATCTAACCTGCAAGACTTCTGTCAAATACCTAATAAAGTACCTATAGGCAATCTGAGTACATAAATATATATGCTGCACTTGAAATTTTGCGGAAAAATATAGCAAGTTTACTATACCATATATATTGTAATTTTGTAACTGAAAAGTGCAGAAATACTGGTTATGATAGTGTTCACGACAATGTCATTTTTTGATTTGGTAATCAATTTTATTTTAAATTAACTAGATTTAAAAACAGGTTTCAAAAAATGGTATTCAATGTATAAATGTAGGGTGTTGCCCTTAAAAAATATAGATTAACATAGTTTATTGCTAAAACTAAAATTTAATTTTTTAAAAATCAGACAACCATTTCTCTAAGTCTAATTAAGAGTTTATCCACTAAAGGGAATATTCATTTATTTTTCAGCTTTTGCTTGATCGACCTGAAAGTGGTCTTCCAAAAATGATGCAATTCAGCGTTATTGATGTCACGTTGGCATCAATGACGCTAGGTTGGCATCATTGCTGCTGACGCCGGTATCAAAGGAGGTTAATTTTGATCTATCCTGTCGCACGATTTTAGGTAAAGACCATCAAAAATATTTAGGAAAAATTTCTGGCAGTGGTATGAACATATTATGCAAAATGCAAACTCATACATTTCGATTTAAAAACTAGATACTTAAGATTAAATATTTAGATAAATACTAGAGCACACCAAACCAAGCAGGCATTTAGCTGGAACTCAGTTTAGTCCATCTTGAGGTAATTTTCGCGTATAAGCATTAATAGACAACTGCGTAACAGGCATAATATTAAGTATTAAGTACCTTTATAACTTTGTTGTGTACACTCAACCACCATCCGCAATGGCACGTGAAGCCCACGAGTATAAGCTCGTGCGCTGCGCGCACTCGTTCATGCACTTGGCGCTTCACGGTAGCAGTGCCTATAAATTGCTGAGTGCACTCTACATCGTGCTATAACATACACTTAATTAACACACAATTCCCGGTTTAACTTCGCGTTGTACCTAGACTAGGTTATATTCAAATTGCTCATCATGGACGGTTTTTTAATAAAAATTGCATGTTTTTATTCAGCCTGGAGGCGGAATATTTGGAATTATTTCATACCAAGAGTACATAATTGGTGCTATGAGCCACTCGGGGCCATATGCTTAGCATAGGCCTAGTTATAGGACTATTTTTTATCTGCCAATGGGGGCCTGAATTTACTAAAACCGGCTTTATCTAGAAATGATTTCCTTAAGTATGTCTGCAAACATTTGTTTCTCATGTTTGCTCCAAATAATTTTCTAAATATACGTTACTAGGGATTTTACAATCATTTTTCTTTCTTTCATTTCCAGCCCCCCCTGTGTGTTTTTGTCTGTCTCGTTAATGACCGGCAGCAAGGAAATTGGATGGCCAATCCAGTTCCATACGCAAATTAGTTACAAACGTGTAACCAATCACATTTCCTGGACCATACAATTGTGCTACAACAGCCAGTTATTTTTCAGGGGCGTGGTTAGTACGAAATATTATGCAAATTAGCTTTCACTTTGTTGTCGCCACTCATTCAATCAGTTGGGATGGTGGATAGCGGCTGTGTGGTCTTCCGAGTCGCGCTTCTCTGAGGCTCAATTTCAGCCATACAGTGACTGTAAAAACTAGGTTGATGGTACTCGTACAATACAGACCAGGCAAAAAAATACTGTTCTTGCGTATTCTTTTAACGGATAAATCGTTTTTTTATTAGAAACGGTTTGAAAATTATGCATGAGCATGTCATTCCAAAACTTATGAATTAAACGGACACAACGTTTAGGATGCTGCAATTTAGGAAGAGTACGGTACGGGGTTCTTAAATTTATTTCAGCTCGGAAAAGTGAATTCACCATTGTGGACACTAAAATTTTGGGGCACAAGATTTTAGCCATAGCTTATTGGTGTCATTTGAATTTCCAATATTTTCGAATACGCCACTGTATCGGAATCTGTCCCTTTTAGGGACCAACTTGTTAATTTGAGAAGCTTTCATAAAGATTCTGGAAGACAATGCAGCACAAGTTAACAATATTGGCTAAAAATTTTAGTCTCGCGTTTTATCATTGAAGAATATCCTCGGCAGTGTGCCTAAGCATGTCGCAATGAAGTCTATGTAAAATTGGTTTAACTTTTCTCGCAAAATGTACCTGTTCTCTTCGCAATTCCTATAAAGTAGCTGTGCGTGCGAAAATTTTGGTGTAAATCGTAGACAGTAAGTATATACAGATGCCTAAAAATTGCCGCACCAAATTTTTATCAACGGGGTCCTGCTTTCAGAAATGTTATTCTTGCTTGGTTTCAATTCCGTGACTAATAAGTTCTTGACCCAAGAAACAAACTTCTGATTTTGATAATTTGCAATTTTCCTATGCTAATCTTATTATTAATTAATGGCATTAATCTTCCATAATAGTCCAAGGACCTCATATGATCGCTTATCATGCTCTTCTTGCGTGCATCCTGTGACTCAAATATCAACAAGATAAACAACAAGCCTAGTCTGCGGCAAAATCTTCAGTAAGCTTCAAGCCTAAAGCTTTAAGTAAACTGACCCGAGGCCAGCCAAAACCTGTTGTGCAGCGATAAAATGATTGTTAACTTAATATTCAGATCGAGAAACCTCTAATTTTGCCTGAATTTCAGAAAAAATTACGTCTGACATCAAATGCAACGGTGGCTTTTGATAACACTCCGGCCAAAACATAGTTTTGAATTTACATATGAGTTGCAATTGCAAACACACAGTCCGTTCTAGTCCATAATAAGTCCATAATCTCTATATGATGTGTCGTTTCTGCAGCGTTTCTGCGACACACACACAAAGTATTCATAGAGAGCGAACAAAACAAATGAATAGACACCACTTGTGATTGTTCACTGCAATGTTTTAAGCTTGAAAAATATGTGACACACGCACTGTTACACTAGAGCTACAGTTACACATACTTACTCAGAAGAAATGCCACACAAACCAAGCGTTAATTTGGAAAATCAAAATTAAAGACCTGTTGTGCTGTGGCACAACAGGAAAAACACAAGGAAATCTAGTTAACGTAGCTGACACTGGCTTTTGAATTTTTTTGAATGCGCGTATTTATTTAAGTCCCTTAGGTATTATTTGTGTTTAAATAAACCATTGTTAATTGAAAAGACGGTCAAATCAGTTTCGGACTTTCGTTGGCTAATTTTTGGCGACAAAATGCTGTAGTCAAATCTATTTTTGAAAACAATTTTCTACATTGTACATAGTTTAGACAAAACTCTATCAATGTTGTCCAATGGAAACCTACAGTTTGCGTTCAGAAAAATCTTGTAACGAGGTGGAATTTTCGTGGAATCACATAGGTACATATGTAAGCTCTGCATTTAATACAAAATGGCACTTAAGGCTTTCAAATGGATACTTTTGCTTGCTTTTAGTCTGAGTTTGCTAATATTCACTGTAAATAGTCTTAATTTTAGCAATATATACAGTCAATTTCAAATGAAAATGGATTCTAGGCGTCGGGATAGTGATGAAATCGGACGCGTCGGATGATGAAATGGCGTCGGCAAATCCATTTTCATTTGAAAACGACTGTATCCGCTCAATATGCAGGAGTGCGGCATAGGGTTGTCTACATGGGCTAAACACTGAACATAAATTTGTCCAATTTTAAAAGTAGCTATTAGTGTAATAGTGTGCCACACTGGCAACCTTCGCACTATAATTTAATGAATTGAATTCAATTCATTGAATTTAATTCAGATTGCTGATTTTGATTGGTCCAAATTTTGGCCGATAGGTATTTGCTAGTTTGTAATTCATCTTTTGTGGATTGCTCCCCCTAACCTTTTGTTATTAATTATTAAGTGTAAACTCTGCTGCTGCCCAAAGACTTGTCAAACAACACAATTGAGTAGGATCAGGCAAAGGCGCGATCACAAGCTGATGTTTGAGTAGTCTAAAATTAGTTCTCTGCCGCTGCCCACACTAGCCTTTAGTAGCCTCATACTCCGCATTCGCGAGGGGACAGATACTAGGTGCAATTGCTTCTGCGGGGTCAACACTCCCCACTACGCCCCTTGCCCTAACTACATACTATCGCAATAAACTATCGGGAAAACGTGCTATAAAATAACACACGTATAAGCTAAACCATATACCAAACACGCTAAATACAGAAAAACAATACAAGCTACACCAGAACCAGACTAGTGTTGTATAAGTAGACTTCGACTTGTACATAGATTTTCGTCATTTGCAAGCTCAGGTGGCCAAAAATTACTCAGTTACTTCTGTTTGAACGGTCCCGTTCCGATGTTTACAATTTATTACATATGTACATATAACACGGTGAGACAGATACCTAGGTACTGATGGCCAGCTGCATTTCAACCTGTTTTCATTTTGGTCAGCTCAGGACTCAGCTGCAGACGTAAATGTTAAGCGTGCATGTTAAATCCGTTCAATCCAGTAAGAGTTTGGTATCGGAACGGGCTTGGACTAGAGTTCTGCCCGGGCCTGTAGAGGGCCCCGGCCCGGCACGCTGTTTTACGAATAGGCCCGACCCGGGGCCCGGTCCGTGATATTCCGGGCTCCAGTCAACAGCCCAACAGGTTTTTACGCGGCGGCCTCAGCCGCCACGTATATACTATAGTACGAATAACACGTATCCTTGCTTTCTATGTATAGTTGCCATCGCCATGTAACAATCGGTAGGTCACATTAATACGTTATTTATGTGTGCGTGTGTGCTCATAGTGTGTTATTTTGGATCAGCTTATAAAGTGTAGTGAATCACGTTCGCATTAGTTACGCAAGGGCCTCAGCGTGTCTGTCAAGCGATGGCAAAATTATATTCTTTGTGCAATCGCTAGAATTGAATCTGCTAGTCATTCTCGTTGGCCACTGTTTAAATATGCAAATTAGATCACTCATCGTTACGTATAAAAGCGTGTGCAATCACCAGGCTGCGTCTTTTTCGTTTGTGGCCATCGTGAAGTATAGTTGCACATTACTATCGAATCAGTTGCGTCAGAAGACCTAGACGCAATCAGAGAAAAATTTGAGCAGGTTCACCCGGATTCCGGGCTACCCGCCAACTCGGGCGGGAGCTCTCCTCCGCATGAGCCACCAGCTCGGGTGCGCTCACGGTCGGTTTCGTCCTCAGGGAGCTCCACAAGTTCCAGCTCTTCCAGCTCCAGCGACTCGTCAGAGTCCGAGGCTGTCTGTTCCCCTCGCTGCGGCCGCGAACCCCGACTTAGCTCAGGTCCAGCAGACCGTCGGGGGTCTAGCGGGGCGTCCCCGCATTATTCTCCAAGTGGTCGGGAAATTCATCCCGAATCACCTACAGGCTCAACTCGGCGCCGGTCGCCTCAGCCTCCTCTTCTGGACGTAGCGGGTCCGTCAACTCGGACGGATGCCGATTCGCCCTTCCCCCTGACTCGAGGGGGAAGCCCGAAGCGAGCATATTTTAATTCAATATATATTTAATTTTAATTTTAATATATTTCAATAATAATAATTTAATATATTTTAAGTTTATATATATATATATATATATATATATATATATATTTAATTTAATTTTTATTATACAGTATAATAACGATACCTATGGCTACGATGTTTCATAGACCGTATATCAACAAGTCAAAATCAGGACAGTTTGAAGTCCAGAAGCCTATTTGGTATGTCATCCGAGAAACACGCCACTGAACTGCGGCTACATATGTACGTCGTCAACTGCTGAACTATTTTGACGGCAGACATCTGAACATAAAACGCTGTTTCTAAGCTGTTGCTAGATCGCTGTGTTTGATTTGGTTTGCTATTCCGAACAGTTTTTGCAACAATAGTACATATTAAATAGGTTTCAATTTTCAACAAAATTACGGTAAATCGCAAATTTGGCATCAGTTTTCATCACGCAACGAACCGATGGTTCACTAGGCACTAGGACTTTTTTTATAAAAAATAGCATATTCTTTATGGTACCATTACAATTTTTGATTGCGACGCCAGCACTCGAATTTTGTGAGCATCGGATACAGCAGCTGTGGTGTAGACTATTGATAGCCTTTAAGTATGGCATGTATATAAGTACGCTTGCTACATCTGGGACACTTTAGTGTGAACTTATGCCTGAACGACGGCGCAACAATAATTCAAATTTTCAACTTTGAGTGCTTATAGCTCAAAAAAGGTGCGTCCTAGACCCTTAATGATCTGCTTAATCTTAATGATCTGGGCCCCGTTGCACAAAACACTGATAACTGATAAATTATCAGTTATCAGTAAATTATCAGTAAACTGCGTTGCACGGCGTTCACTGATAACTTATAATTATCAGTTATCAGTTATCAGTGTTGCACAAAATTTACTGATAATTATCTGTTATCAGTTATCAGTAAAATTTCCTGCATTTATCCGTGAATTATCAGTGTTCGTTGCACAGAACGTTAGTGTTCTTGTGCAACGCTAATACTGATAACTGATAACTGATAAATGTCGTGCAACGCTATACTGATAACTGATAACTGATAGCTAATAACTGATAACTGATAACTGATAACTGATAAATGTCGTGCAACGCTATACTGATAACTGATAACTGATAGCTAATAACTGATAACTGATAACTGATAAATTTTTGTGCAACGGGCCCCTGGTTATGATCTGCTCACCATTAATTTCCCTATCGAATAGCTGTTTTTTCGATCTCTCTACTACGCACGTAACTAAAACATCATTTTAGAGGAATGCCCAAACAACCAGAAGTATCAGAGCCTGGTTGCCGTCTTGCCGAGTCTTGCCGAGAACACCAGCAATCTGTGAATGCCTGTTAATATTCTGTTAGTTGTTGTTTTTGCGGTTGCTGAGAAAGTATGTTGAAAATGTAAAAGTATGACAGAAAGGCTAGGAATCGACGATGTCACCTCAGGTTTACAAATCTAACAACCTAACCACTCGACCACACGGATCCACAGAGAACTGATGCTTCACTAAATAATAATCATATTTCTATTAGATTTCGCAATCGGGTCGGGTTGGTGCGGGTCGGGTCGTGTCGGGTCGGGTCGTGTCGGGTCGGGTCGGGTCGGGTCGGGTTGAGATTTTCCAACCCGCGGGTTGTGCGGGTCAGTTCGGGTCAAAAATTTTGGGTATAAATCCTTGAGTTTAAAATTAAATTAATATGATATTTTCAACCTAATGTGCCCGCTGCAGAGTGATGTAACAGCTTTCCGAGCTCTTAGTTCTTTTTAGCCAATATCAGCTACTTTAGTCCATACAAGTACGCGGTGTCTCGATCTGTGGGGGGCTTGTCCCGATGTTTTGGGGCTTGAACTGGCAAAAACGCTATTATTTCCAATTTTTGCCACAAAATGGAAATTATTTGCAAAATTCGGACATTTCTCAGCGGTTTTTTCGCCGTTTGCTCATTTTTGAAGCATTTTATAGCTATCTGAGACGATTTTTGAGTTTTCGGGCACTTTTTTCAGCAACATGGAGGGGGCTTGCCCGATGGGTCAAATCTGAAGGGGGGGGGGCTTGTCTCAGAATATCAAATCTGGGTGGGGGCTTGCCGCTTGCCCCCCCAGACCCCCCTGTAACATCTGCGCTGTAGCTTATCAAAACATGAAATATATGAAAAAACTGAAAACAAATTAGTGACAAGGAAATCTCAAGTGTTTGTATAGCAGCAGCTTCACTAGAAGTTGGGTCGGGTCGGGTCGGGTTAGACATTAGCTCGGGTCGGGTCGGGTCGGGTTATGAAATCTCGACCCGTTCCGAACTCTAATTTCTATTTGAAACATAATTGTATTAGAGCAATACATTACTGCCTGCCTTCAAACTGAAGAAAACCTAAAATTTGCTGAATATCATTTTATTAGTAAACAAAACAGAAATAAGAACAAGAGAAAAATAAACAAAATTTAATAACTTTTCTTAATCTGCACCTTCCAAGTTATAATTGCCGCAAGATTTTGACTCCAATTTTGCAGTTTAACTGTCTGCATTTATGGGAAATATGTAAATTGTGAAAATACACTTTCGCTGGCCCAACAGGTTTACAGGTTTGGCCAATGTACTTAAAAGTGTATGCTTGATACTTACGGATTACTTTGCCGAAAACTTAGCTTGTTTCAAGCGACTTTACTAAACTTCATTTCATACCTGTTTTTAACACAACAGTTTTACTGTTAGTATGTATGAAGCGGATAGAGATAACAACAAATATTTATTTAGTTTTAATTTTTGAACAGAACAGGCACCAAGATTATTTCATCAAATTTAAACAAAAAGTACATCCATACGTTTTTTTGCAAAATAATGCATTCGCATCCATAGACAAAAAGCTTTAGGTCCAAATTTCGGTCAAATGAAACGTCTAATATTTATAGTCCGGTCTCGTGGCCACATATTTCTTAATGTTGGGCAGTTCGTGAATTTTGTCATGGTGAGCTTTCAAGGCAGGATGATTGGCTAAGGCATTCGCGTCGAATAAACACATAATGCGGTTCAGTATTTCAGCCACGGTTAAGTCGGCCCACGTCAGCTGCAAAAAAGTATTTGCCATTATTTCATAACAACAAAAGTACATAATAGTGTCTCACTCTTATAGAAGAAAAGCGTTGGTCTGCTGCCCGCCTATGATAGTGGGCAGACAGGTGCGCTCGTAGACATCGACATTGTTTCAGTTTTCTTGAACAAAGACATACGGTTGATCGGCAGCGACCGGCTACGCACGTACTCCAATCAGCACCCCTACGGTCCAGTGGTCGCTATGGATGATAGGAGCAGGAGTGCTGATTTAAGCACGCTTTTCATTATCCTATAACTTGTTAAGAAATCCTCAAAGAAGTAGGCCGATTTCGACGAAAAAAGTGGAAAACCAAAACAAGTGTCGCTCGAAAGAACTACTACATAGCTATCTCTGGGACAAAGAGCATAAGTCCGTGAATTTAAGGGACTCCAATGGAAGTCTCAAAAAATACTTATTCGATATGGCGTAAGTTTTGCCAGCACTTGGGTTTTGCCGCGGGGTGTAAGCATACAAATTATGTGTAAAAAGCTCCACTGCATTTTGAGCTATTACAAAACAATTCAAATTCGCAAAATCCGCAAATGTACTAAATTTTTTATTCTCGAGTTGGGCGCGATCGCGCCAACCCTGATACTTTGATGACCAACCTTATTGCCAACAAAATACCCTGTGCCATTTTCCGTCAAAAACTTCTCATAGCGATCCAGAAAAATCTGTAATCGGTCCGGCTTGAACTTGGCCCAATTAGCTTTCTGAAATTATTTGCATATATAATGAATACATGTTGGCTTTCCGCTAATAGCGTTATTGTGGCTTTACATCTAACTAAATGTCGACCAAATTCACACATTTTTGTCTTAGAGAGCAATGCAATTGATAGGTGGAGGTCGTGGATAGATTTGACTAAACAACAGAGATGGAACCGTGAATGAATTAAGCGTCAAGTATGACCAAGTACATAACTCTAGTTGCATCACCAACTTCAACACACTCAATTTATTTTGGTACTTCTGTGTGAGTCCCTCGGTCTTTGTAGCTAACATTCTATTCGATACGATTTGATCAGCAGTTTAATCCTAACTGTCTGGTGGGCATCACCTGTGTGTTCTTTCACTCCTTTTTCTCCATATTCTTATATTCTTCTATGTAGGTAAACTTTTTCTCTATTTATTATACATGAATTATTAAATGGTTCATATTAACAATGAACAAAGTTGATTTTAATTTAAAGTTAAAATTCTGAATATTTAATTAAATGCCTTTTTTATATTTGTGGCCAAGTTAAAATAACCTTTTGCGAGAGGTGAGTGGTCTGGTAGTCAGTGTCATTGTTTCGTAAACAGTAGGTAGCTGGTTCGATTCTCAGTCATACTATTACCTGTGTATATTTTTGAGTTTAGAGACTTTTTTTCGTTTTTCAATATGAAATATAATATCTACGAAGGAATCTTACTCCTTTTAGGAGTACCTTATAACCCCGCGGGGGGCCGGGTCACGTGACCCTCAAAAATGATTTTTTTGGTCCTCAGGGGTCAAATTTTTGAAATTGAGATTTTGATGTTTCCGGGGGTAATTTGGCCTCCTGAAAACAAATCTGAGGACCATTTTTGCCTAAAACGCTCGTGGACCCCCCAAGCCCCCCCTTCTAGAGTACCATGCCCCTGAGGGCAAAAGGGGTCACATTTTCGAAATTGAGATTTTGATCTTTTTAGGGGTAATTTGAGCTCCTGAACACAAATAGAGGGTCCTTTGCCTAGAATAAAGGGTCCTCTGCGTAGAGTAGAGGTTCCCTTGCCTACGTCGGCAACCCATTGTAGCCACTTGACTAGTTGGAGTTGGCTTGAAGAATTTTATGTAGCCGATTTTTCAAAAAAAGGAGACGATTTTTTTTGGCATCAATCCCGAGCAAAAAGCGACCCGAACTGACCCGATGTCATAATGTTAAATTACATTGAGCGAAAATTCATATTAATAAAATAAAATAATGAAAGGTGAGTGGAGTGACATGAGAGGAAGTACTCTCACATGAACCCTTACAGATCTTTCCCTTCTCACTTAATTGTGCTCCTTCACAATTAGGCAAGAAGCGAGAAAACCGTAACCGGCAAAGCAACAGCGGCGCGGTGACGATTTGCAATTGCGATATGTTGATACATTTCTGGCAGCCGCGACTCTCTTCGGTTCCATCTCTGCTAAAAAACATTTCTTTGCGCCTGGTTGTCATCATCATTATATTAACTTAATAAAAAATATGTGAAAATGATCTACCAAAGTCCGACACAAAATACTAGCGAATTCAACGGCTAACTTTTTCGACTAGTTCATAGACTTTTTCAACCCATTGCTGGCTAATACATAATAAATAAATACATATAACTCACAAGCTCTTCTGCTGAGTGAGAAGTGGTTACATTGTGAATGATGAGCGTCAATATTTCAGAGGAAATATTAAACGCGGCCATTAACTGTAGACAATGATTTATGAATTCTCCGTATACTTTTATTGCTGAGTAGCCCCAAAGCCTCACTCGAAAACTACAAAAAAATTTAAACTTTAAAACTGATTCATTCACAACATTATAATCGAATTCGAAAAAAATTTGGCCTCACCGAGATTTGAAATCGGATTACTGGATGCAGAGTGAAGAGTGTTAACCACTACACCATGAGGCCATGACGATATCGTGTTATCTGTGAATAATGTAATACTTTGTCATGCAGCAACAACTGCCAGAAAATAAAACTTTATCAAAATGAATGATATCTTTATCAAAATGAATCCTATCAGGCAAGGAGTGTGTATAATGGAGCCACAAATCACTAACAAGAGATTTGCGATTTCAGTTAGCTCATTTGCATTTTTGTTCCTTCTAGAGAAGGAACTATTGTTTTGAAATCAACTCTGCATAATGTAAAAGTAGCAGCCTCATGTTGTCCAGCGTATATGATTAACACGTAAAGTCAGTATGGGAACCGACTGCTCTTTTTTTTAAAAACCGGTGTTTTTTTACTATTTTCAATGAAATAATGGTCACGACATTTTTGCCTAGGCATTGAATTGTCATTTTACTAAAATTTTGTGATTTAAAAAACTTTCGTATACACATGCTAATCACGTGATCGTACTTTCCTTCTACATAGTCATAGCTGAACATCGTTAAATATTGAACTGGTGTGGTCGAGTGGTCAAAAGCGCTAGTTCAGAATGTGTTGATGTGTACTTCGAGGGATCGACCCTCATATGATGAATTTTTTGCAAAATATTTACGCCGATTTTGTCAGCAAAAACTGTTTTGATATGAAATTTTTTTATCAAGGAAAGCGATAGCGTCGTCGAGTTGGCAAGTAGTTGCAATTATGGCATGTGTTTTTGACATGAGCATTGAAACGGAATAGATCAACTGTACACAGGTATTTGTGCGAAGCTGAATTCTCCTAGGTAAAATGAGCAGAATTTTTACTCAGCGAAGGAACCTTGCCCCTTTTGGGGCCTGCTTGTTTATTATCTGGCACACCTTGCTGATTGCTTACCTCTGGTGTTGTCAGTCGTCATTTGCATAGCCTCTGAAAATTGTTATGACGCCACGCCGGTTAGCTCATCAGCTAGCGTGTCCGACTAGTTAACGGAAAGGTGGTTGTTCGATTCCACTCCGGTTGTTTGTTTTTTGCCTTTCTTCGATGTTCCCACTTGACATCAACTGTGATCCGTCCGAATTTCAAACGTAAGATTGACCTACCTGCCCTTCCAGTGTTATTTAACACTGGAATTTCGACCTACCCAACATAACATAGAAACCTGAGATTCTGAATATAGTATATACGCGGCCCCTGAGGGGGCCGCGTGAAAAGGCCCTGTCAGGAATAAAAGTGTCACCCCTAAAATTTGTCCTCCGGACACTTTTATCCACACCCTTCATTCACTCCGGGGGGGCACTTTTATCAGGATAAAAATACTACGAGTGCGGATAAAAATTTTACGAGGGACACTTCTATCCGTGACAGCCCAAGTCCCGTATCTGCACTTTCCGGCATTTTTAAAAAGTTTCGCAGTATGTTTTTTCCACATATTGTATAACTAACGACCCTGGCGGAATGAAGAAGCTCCAAGAGCTTCTTCATTCGCGTATGGCCGTTATAAAATATCCGGAGCTGTTCGAAATTTTTTTTCGAAAAAAGTTCGAAAAGTGCTGAAATAGGACTTTCATCAGGACAATTTTTTCCTCAAACAAATGAATGGCTTACGGAGAAGTTCGAACCAGATTTTAGGGAATGGCTTACGGACAAGTTTGAATGTTACTTTTAACTGGCTTACGGACAAGTAGGTGTGATCCATTCTTGCTTCAACCTACAGTTAAGGCCTCGTCTCCTTCCACATATATCTGTGACAGCCCAAGTCCTTCATATGGTGTGTAGAAGTCATCATAGATTCCCTGAACCATCATCTCCGCTCTCGCATTTTCCCATGGAGTTTCACCAAGCAGTCCTACAATTACATAAATTTGCCCATACTTAACAGGCCGTTCTATAAAATTTCGCTTGCCCTTGTATTAAAATCAATAATCTGGGGAAAAAGAGGTCGCAAACCCCCATACCCCCGCCCCCCGTTCTAAACTGCATTCTTTACATACATGGGGTCGTAAAGAGCATTGGCATTGAAGAAGCAGTACCGTACCCCCCTAATAAGACAGTGACGCAGTAGCATACCTCCCTCATAAACAAAGTGACGCAGTAGCCATTACGCCCTCATATAAACAAAGTGACGCAGTAGCATTACGCCCTCATATAAACAAAGTGACGCAGTAGCATTACGCCCTCATATAAACAAAGTGACGCAGTAGCATTACGCCCTCATATAAACAAAGTGACGCAGTAGCATGCCTCCCTCACGAAACAAGTGACGCAGTAGCGTAATTTCCTCATAAACCAAATGACGCAGTAGCGTGCCTCCCTTATAAACCAAGTGACGCAGTAGCGTGCCTCCCTCATAAACCAAGTGACGCAGTAGCGTGCCTCCCTCATAAACCAAGTGACGCAGTAGCGTGCCTCCCTCATAAACCAAGTGACGCAGTAGCTTAATTTCCTCATAAACCAAATGACGCAGTAGCGTGCCTCCCTTATAAACCAAGTGACGCAGTAGCGTGCCTCCCTCATAAACCAAGTGACGCAGTAGCGTAATTTCCTCATAAACCAAATGACGCAGTAGCGTGCCTCCCTTATAAACCAAGTGACGCAGTAGCGTGCCTCCCTCATAAACCAAGTGACGCAGTAGCGTGCCTCCCTCATAAACCAAGTGACGCAGTAGCGTGCCTCCCTCATAAACCAAGTGACGCAGTAGCGTGCCTCCCTCATAAACCAAGTGACGCAGTAGCGTGCCTCCCTCATAAACCAAGTGACGCAGTAGCGTAACTTCCTCATAAACCAAGTGACGCAGTAATGTGCCACCCTTATAAATCAAGCGACGCAGTGGTAATAGCATACCGCCATCATATAAACCAAGTGACGCAGTAGCATGCCTCCCTCACGAAACAAGTGACGCAGTAGCGTAATTTCCTCATAAACCAAATGACGCAGTAGCGTGCCTCCCTCATAAACCAAGTGACGCAGTAGCGAGCCTCCCTCATAAACCAAGTGACGCAGTAGCGTGCCTCCCTCATAAACCAAGTGACGCAGTAGCGTGCCTCCCTCATAAACCAAGTGACGCAGTAGCGTAACTTCCTCATAAACCAAGTGACGCAGTAATGTGCCACCCTTATAAATCAAGCGACGCAGTGGTAATAGCATACCGCCCTCATATAAACCAAGTGACGTAGTAGCATGCCTCCCTCATGAAACAAGTGACGCAGTAGCGTAATTTCCTCATAAACCAAATGACGCAGTAGCGTGCCTTCCTCATAAACCAAGTGACGCAGTAGCATGCCTCCCTCACGAAACAAGTGACGCAGTAGCGTAATTTCCTCATAAACCAAATGACGCAGTAGCGTGCCTCCCTCATAAACCAAGTGACGCAGTAGCGTGCCTCCCTCATAAACCAAGTGACGCAGTAGCGTGCCTCCCTCATAAAGCAAGTGACGCAGTAGCGTGCCTCCCTCATAAACCAAGTGACGCAGTAGCGTGCCTCCCTCATAAACCAAGTGACGCAGTAGCGTGCCTCCCTCATAAACCAAGAGACGCAGAAGCGAAACTTCCACATAAACCAAGCGACGCAGTAATGTGCCACCCTTATAAACCAAGCGACGCAATGGTAATAGCATACCGCCCTCATATAAACCAACTGACGCAGTAGCTTGCCTCCCTCATTAAACATGTGACGCATTAGAGTAATTTCCTCAAACCAAGTGACGCAGTAGTGTGTCTCGCTTATAAGCCAAGTGACGCAGTAGCGTACCTCCCTCATAAGCCAAGTGACGGCCAATGGCAATCGACTGACCCAGCTGTTTCCCTTCGTGCTTCAGCACAGGCAGTAGTCCCATCGGAGTGGCTGCAAACAATTAGCTATACATACCATTCCGCCTTGAAGGTGTTTCAGCTATTCGTGTACATTGCTCAGGGTTCATACTACTTCATAGTTGGTTATTCACAGTTTCTTAAACAAAAGGTGAGTGAATTGCTAGCAAGAAAGCAAGAAAGATAGAAAGAAATAAAGTAGACCTGGCAAGTTTAATTAAATGGAGTTTGGTTCAGATCGGTTTAAAAACGGTGACCCGGTTATACATGTAGTCCAGAAAGGGGAAGGAGGAATCCTTACTGAAAGAAAGACAGCATCAGCATCAGAATGACACAGGAGGGATTCCAACTCTGGATCTGCAGACCAGCGCTATACCATTTGACAGCCTGGGCCAATGATACGCTGTCGTATATCCATTTAAGTACCGACATACTCCAAGAAGCCTATGGTACTCAACACTATCTATGTCTGAGCTCAGCGATACATCATGTGAGAATAATAGATTATATACACTCGTGAAATACATAGGTATGTGTCGAAATAGAAAAAAATGAAAATACATATAAATAAAAAATGCATCATTACTTTGCTTAAGGGATTTGCGGAATTCCTCGAGCGTTGTCAATTCTTCCTTGACTTTGATTCCCGCTTGATGGTAAATATATCGAATAAATTCTGCCTTTCCCCGGCAAGGAAAATACACCAGGACATAACCAGACATAATTGTTATTTTGAATTCCTACGTGATTAATTGGTATTAATCCATTAAGGCACGAACCAAGGCTAAAACGGACAATTTATTCGGACATAAGTGGTTGTTAGAGTCCTATATACTAAAAGATTTACAAAAAATCCGGTACCATGTTTTCTGAACAGTGCCGGATATGGTATAATGGTCTTGCGGGATTTGGGTCGGACTGTTTGATGTGAGTTTTTAAATTGCTTTGAGTTGAAAACCTTGAAAATAGTTTTGATTTAATGTATTATTGGGAAAAAAGCAATGATTTGATTACGTGTGGTGCATCAATAAACAAAACTGCACCAAAATTAGTTTCTCTGATTTGATGCAGTTACTACATCAAAACAATCCTTTTCCCATTCCTTCACAGGAATGCAGACAGATTGAACGTAATTTATTCCGAAGTTTAGTAATGGCATATCGGATTAGACGGACTGAACGAGTTTAAATCAGCTGCTTAATTTTGTCTGGCTGGACCTGTACTTGTAAATGAACACTGGACTAAAAGGTTTTAACATGCGTGCTTTACGTGCATAGCTCCGTCCGTCCGTTTAAGTCGTGACATTTAATTCGCTTAGTCGTAAACCAACTTTCTGGATTAATCTGGAGGTTTTGAATGGCATATCAAGCATAATTTTTAAGGCCGTTTACTGTGGCAAAAATTAACCTGCTTAGCCTGGTCAGTCTCTTAGTTCCCGCCAAAAGAAAAAAACTAGGTTTTGATTTTGATTTTTATTTTATTTTCTCAAGCTTTTGAATAGGTTAACAGGTTTTTCTAAGTTTCTAGAGCTTTTTGTTAGTGGCCTATACCTAAGAGTTTAATAGGATTACCTACAGCCAAAGATGGCCAAATTACGGCTAACTTTTCAACACAAAAAAGAATGGCGAAAAAGTTGTTGACTTGGTCGAAGCATGCGGGAAGGTCAAACTCTTCACACTAAATTCCATTTGACCACTACTCTGAGAATTTGCATAAGTGTTGCATCAGTAGGGGTATTCTGGTCTGATGCGAGCACTCAGGTTGCGATCTCGAGTGCATCTGGTGAGACCTCCAGGAAGGAGGGGGGCATGGGAAGATCGAAATTGATGGGTACATGGGGAATTGAATACGGTAATTAAAGGGGTAGATTTGTGATTGTGGGAATTTTCGGGTCGGTGCGATTTTATCTTTGTTATTGCT
>JASANF010017428.1:0-15570 GCA_030248245.1 Trissonchulus sp. WLG1_4
ACCTTCGATAGCGCATATAGCGCAAATAGCGCATATAGCACCCCCAACAAGCGCTATAGCGCAAATAGCGCATATAGCACCTTCGATAGCGCATATAGCTCAAATAGCGCATATAGCACCCCCAAAAAGCGCTATAGCGCAAATAGCGCATATAGCACCCCCAAAAAGCGCTATAGCGCAAATAGCGCATATAGCACCTCCGATAGCGCATATAGCGCAAATAGCGCATATAGCACCCCCCAAAAAGCGCTATAGCGCAAATAGCGCATATAGCAAATTCCATAGCGCTTATAGCGCATATAGCGCATATAGCGCATAAAAAAAGCGCTATAGCACAAAAAGTGCTATTTCGATTTCGCTTACGAATTGTGGCACGGTAACTTAAAACCCATCTCGTCCATTCCTCGGTCCCTGAATCAAATGGGTTTAAAACCCATATTAATACAGACAATACCGCAATAAAGTAACATCATTATTATTACTAAAATGGTATGTATACTAAAGTTTATAGTATTTTGTTTTGATCTTCATTAGTAAAATAATATAAATGTTCAACTGAGAATTTGATATTGTGTTTTAAATTTATATGACTGAAGTTACTAGGAACTAATTAAGCAAACAATTGATAACTATTATAATTATAACACAGCAAATATACTAATGCCTAGTGATACAGGGATGTACTAACAAACAGCCACCGTGAACATTGGCAATAGAAACAATAATTTCCAATACAGTTACAATTTTCTGATTATAAAGAGCTCTAACATGTGCTTAGGCGATTTTGGATTATAAATCTATTCCTATTCATTAATTAATATTTCAAAGGATTGTTGCAAATTTACTAGATTAAAAGCAGCTTAATTTTGGTGAGAAAGCAGATTTAGTGATTTAGTTCATTCAATCTTTGATTATGCAAATTTGGTCGTAACAGTCACAGAGCTACAGTATCCCTTTATAGTCCTTTTGCAGATGTTACAAATTTAATGCCGGTAGACAAAACAATATAGTTTCTCACAAGGTATTACAACCTTTTCGCCGCTTATATTTCGACGCCCCGTCGAAAAACTATTGGCCTCCGTATTACCAAGAGTACATGATAGAAAGAGTATGACACTGGCCACATTTGTGGCCTGTCGCCGCGGACATGCTGCGACCATTATCTCCCGAAAAAGGCCACAACTTTTGGGGGGTCCCCCCCTCAACCGTGTTGGGACCCCCCCCCCACAAACGAAGGTATACCCTCAACTGAGNGGGGGGACCCCCCCACAAACCAGACCATAGGTCTCAAACGTGGGGGGGTCCCCCCACGTTTGAGGGTATACCCCCTCATTTGTGGGGGGTCCCCCCCCCCACGGTTGAGACCTATGGTCTGGTTTGTGGGGGGGGTCCCCCCCTCAGTTGAGGGTATACCTTCGTTTGTGGGGGGGGGGGTCCCCCCCACGGTTGAGGGGGGGACCCCCCCACAGTTGTGGCCTTTTTCGGGAGATAATGGTCGCAGCATGTCCGCGGCGGCCAAGCTGGGGTGCAGAAGAGTGGCATACTCTTCTTATTATGCACTCTTGGTATTACTAATTAAGCGTTTCATTACTATTGCAGATCGAACACAACGACTAATAAAGACCCCATTAAAGCTATTTGAAGAGATTTTTCAATTACTAATGCGATAATAAATTATAAAATCATTACATGAACAATTACAGCATACAAAATATGGAAATATGTAGGTAAATAACAGTCAATAAGAATTCCAGACAGTTTCCAGTAGGAGTCAACAAGGAATAAAGGCTGAATAATATCGTTAATATAATGAAACAAGCTGAATAATACCGACAACAAATAGTTTGTGTTGCAAAAATGTTGAACAATGGCAAAAAGATAGCGTATACAAAGAATTGTGAGCAGCAATATGGAATAAAAAAGGAATGGTGAATAGCATATGCATTTTGGAGCAATCAATAGAAGCGACATTCCCGTAACTAGTATCAAGCGGAGCAGGCTTCTAGGATGCGAGTTAGCATGCGCTCGGCTCCGATTTCATTCAGATGTAAATCAACACGTGACCGATTGATCGCATTTTTCTTGAAAAAGGCTGTGCTAGAAAACGCGTTATATAGAGGCAGTAGTTTGATATTGCCTCCATTTCTTTGTTCACTCTCTATAATTTTCCCAAGCCGAGAGTTCGTTTGTTTTAGGACTCTTTGGATTCGTGTAAGCTTATGCTTATGGTAGGCATGCGTATCATTAAAACGAGGAAGAATTTCACCGACTACTAACTTAGTTTCGGGGTTTTCTGTGGTGAATCGTTTCATTCCAGCAACAAATTGCCGGACTACCGCTTCTGTTTTTCGAGCCACATGGCCGCCGTCTCTGTCTAAAATGTGGGCTCTATACTTTGGTAGATTATTAGTGCCCCCAATGACGCAGCAAAATTTAAAACCACTATGTCCAGCTAAACGTGCAAGTTTCAGCAGCATCCGAATCGTGGCTCCGGGCAAAACAATTTTGGTAACAGAAAAATGGCTTGGGAGGCGTTGACCCTGTGAGTCCATCACAACTAAAATATCCGTGCGGTTGCTATTTGCCACAAGTTGCTGCCTAAGTCTTTCTAACAATTTCCCTAACCAGTTTTGTCCGGGAAAGTTTTCGATCCGACAGTTCTTGATTTCAGAACTGGTCAAGCCTGCTGCCCAAAAACGGTCTTTTGTTGCCTCAGCCAGTACGGCTGTTCCCGTGTTTAGCAAAAGCATTTTTAATTCGTCCTACCGCAACGGCAGCTGACGTGAGAGCTTTCAAATTGTTCCGGTTGAGGACCGCGTACTGATTACTTCGCAGTAGAAGACGAGCGTAGGGTCGTTCTGTGTCCGATAGGCTCATCAATAAGTCCCAGGCATAACTTAATCTGCCGATCTCCCGCAGACAGAGGCGATGATCCAGGAGTTTATGCTCCGCATTGATCAAGAATTCACCAGTCAGGCCGAGATGCATCATCTCAGTCCACCGAAGGAGGTTACTCAGTTGAACCGCGACCTTTGCTGCCGCTCCTCCTTGAGCACCTGCTGTCTGCAAGATGAACCGGAAGAATTCAATCCGGAACTCCTCGAAAACTGTTAGGTATGTATTCCATCTTTTAAACACCACCTTTTGTGGGACTGGGATCTTCTTTCCTTCATCTAACAGACCCGCAGCAATCATCGACTGGAATCTCTTGGCCAGTTGGGCTTGAAAATTAGTGGCAGGAGCCCGAGCGCCGAAGAAAGCGATAAAGAAAATGGCAACTGCCGCCTCATAGTCGTTCAAGGTGTTCATTTCAGAGACATTCAATCCGAAACCAAAGTACTCTTCCATCATCGGCATCAGATTTTCAGGGGTGCACTGTTGAACTGCAGTTCGGGGAAATTTCAAGGTCCCTGGTGAGATGGTGTTGATGATAGAATTGAACGCCGAGACAGTCTGGTTTTTGTCTAGCCGATTGGTGCAGGCGTATGCCCAGCATCCCATTATTAGTTCAGCATTAAACTCGCCAATGGCCTTGGCTCTCAAGTCAATTTCCAAATAGGATGAGGCATCCTTCTCTTCGTTTGGAATTTTGGTCAAGTGGAGTGTGAACAAGACATAGTGCGAGCCGATAACATCCCTTTCCCCGATAGTTCCGGAAGTTGGAACAGGACCAATGCATCTTGATAGAGCGTCGTGATATGAAGCGCCAGTCTCCTGCATCTTTATAATAGACTACGGTGTCTTCTAAAACGAACTCTATGTTTGACAGGGGAATTTTTGCAGCAGTAACATACTAATAGAACAAGAAGAGAGAGTACCAAGACAGCTATTATGATGTAGAGTAGAGTTAGGTGTGTTGTTCCGGGTATGTTCAGACCCATAAATTCGAATTCCAACTCTTGAGCTGTCTAACGAGCTTACTGTTGAGATTTCAAGAGTTATATGACAGCCGAAACCAAACCTTCAGTCATAAAAAGTTCATAATTCCTTGCGCAATATACTGACGTGATTTTGATATGCAAACCAATTTGTTACGCCAAGTAGTTGAGCAGTTAAAATAAAAAATATAGCTTCGTCTCAAGCAGCCGAAAACATTGAAATGCTAAAAACTTTGAAACGCCATAACTAAAAATTTAATGGCCCGAATTTCGTAATATTTCGTAGGCTCACCAATACTAACAAATAGACAAAGTTTCAGCGAATTCTATTTTTTGACCCATCGCAACGTCGTTCGATTTTCTCAGAAATCGACTGATATATATATATATATATATATATATATATATATATATATATATATACATATATATATATATATATATATATATATATATATATATATATATATATATATATATATATATATATATATATATATATATATATATATATATATATATATATATATATATATATATATATATATATATATTTATATATGGCGACCGACAAAAATTAATACTTGTCAGTTAAAAATACCCTGGAGGCATTTTTAAACTAATCTAAATATTACTTGTACAACGAATTTTTTTGTTACTGAAAAGTTTTATAGGTATATTAATAGTACAGTATGAATCATGCATACATCAGCACACATGTAGTTGGGGGGGGAAGACCTTCCTAAAATTTGAACCCAGGGGAGGGATGTGGCCATGTGGGTGCCCCCGGTGGTGTACTAAGAAGTTTTACCGCTTTTAACCAACAGGAATAGTGACTTTAGTACACGAGAACGGTATGTTTTAGCCACCGGAAGGCTCCAAAGTCACAGTGGGCAAAGGTTGGCGACAGACGGCGGGAGCGCCGCCGGAGGGACCGGAAAGCTGTGGGCGTTCCTCCTAGACAAACACCAAACGAGTGCGATTCCGACTCTGACGTTGAAGTGGAAGGCCTCCTACAAGTCGCGCGTGGTGTATGGCTCCCCCTGATAACGGATCCACGAAATGAGGAATCGCGGTCAATAATTCTTAGAGCACAAAAAACTTTAAAAGCTTTAGAAGGTCTTAAACAATTAATGACTTGATTTTTACTTGGTTTTTTGATAGTTTTATAAAATTACTGATTGAAACGAAATCTGTTGTAGCATGTATAGCGCAAATAGCGGGGGGGGGCGTTTTTTGAGCTGGAAATTATAATAGCGCAAATAGCGCCTAGGGATGGGGGGTGGCGTTTTTCAGCTGGAAACTATAATAGCGCAAATAGCGCCTAGAGGTGGGGGGGTAACATTTCGTGCTCGTGCACGCTTACACGCGATATCTACCCTTTTGCCACGTGACAATGACGTAAATCTCATCTTTATACTACTTTTCACGTGATATACAGCTGCTGTCCTTATCAAAATCCAGATACTCCAGTAGCCTAGCTTGGGTGTGTCGCACGTGAAACTATAGCTTATGCGATTTCTAGATTAGATAATATGCTTCGTATGACAATTTATAGTTTTGTGTCAAAATCTAGTTTGTAAGGAACTCACGTGCAATCCAAATGCCTAATTCACGTGAAGTTCACGTTCCAAATATAGCTTCACGTGAAATTCGCGTGCCAAATTTAGATTTACGTGAAATAGAGGTAATGTAAATTCACGTGTAATTCACGGTCTAAATTTAGATTCACGTGCAATTCACGTGTTAAATTTAGATTCACGTGAAATAGAGGTAATGTACAGTAAATGTAGAGTAGTAAATGTAAATGTAGAGTAATGTAATGTAAATAGAGGTAATAGAGGTAATGTAAATTCACGTGTGATTCACGGTCTAAACTTAGATTCACGGGCAATTCACGTGTTAAATTTAGATTCACGTGAAATTCGTGTGCTATTTTTAGATTCACGTGAAATTCAAATGCTAAATATAGCTTCACGTGAAATAGAATTACTATGTTACTGTACCTTGATTTTTTTAGTCGAATGAGATGAATGAATGAATTTGTAAGCAAATCAAGTCAAAAAGGCGCTGAAACAAAGAAAGCGGAACCTAGTAAGACACCATATTTTGCCAGGTAAAGCGTATCAAACTTTGAACTGTTTAATTTTTAAGCATTAAAGTTTAAAACTGATGCGCACTTTTTGATCAAAAGACATCGCAGATGCATGATAAAATAGTTGAGTACTCTTGAAAACAAAAATTGATTACGCGCCTATTATCAGTATGTAACAATTCGTCAGTTATTGGTAAATCAGTAAAAATGAAGCTGCTGACAAAATTCATTATGCTTCACGGTTAAATAAAGTAATTTTTTTTCTAAATTGAATGAATGAAATTTATAAATTTATATATTGAGTGAATAAATTTTCTCAACAAAAGTCTGAAACAATAAATTTACCAACCGAAAATTGAAAAAAGAACATATAAAAGAAAACGTACGTTTGTTATCAGAATTATTAAATGACACTCCAAAACTCCAAAGTCCAAACTCCAAAACTGTAAAACTTCGAAGTCCAAACTCCAAAATTCCAAGTTCAACTCCAAACGAAAATAACAGCTGTATAACCAATGCTTCAAAATTTAAAGGCTATGTAGACTACTTAAGCAGATTGCAGAAAAAAATGACAAAATTTAAATAGTACATTTTGGAAATTTGATGACTAGATAAATTGATTGCTGATGACATGGTGATATAATTAAAATCTGGGCGAGTGTAGAAAGTCCAAAAACACATGTCAAAGATAAGCTACTGGCGCCGTAGCAATGTGGCTCAGAAACGGCATGGGTTTTAGAAAAGTTGCTTTAAATCACTAAACATGGAGTCAAAAATTATATGTTAAAGATATGCTCCTGGCGCCGCAAAAGTGGCTCAGAAGCGGCATGCTTTTTGAAAGGGTTGCTCCAAGCTGTAAAAATGGAGCGAAAAAACACACGTTAAAGATAGGCTCCTGGCTCGGAAGCGGCATTTTACCACTACTTATCTTTGTATGAAATAATTTGCCAGTCAGCCGTCAGCGGTGAGCGTAGGACCATTAAAGTCAACTTCGCATCAGTTGCTCGCTGTAGCTTTTTAACTGCTTCACGTGGTCATAGTTTGGGGGCAATTAGAATTTCACCGAATTGGGCTAGGTCACCTGGCGGTGCGGGGTGGTCGTGGTGCCATTCGATCACGCGAGCACAGTTTGCAAAACGCTTCAGTATAGGGTGCATCTGAATTTGTGAGTAGTTGGACTGCTCACATCGTGTCCGTTTTTCTTGACGTTCAACGGGACAGAAAATTCAACGGCAACACCGCTCCCAAAGACATTCAGGACGGCGGGTATTACAGCGTTGGCGTTTAGTAGGCTTGCTTTGTTTTTGGCGCGCTTCGTAACTGCTGGAAGGAAGCTGAAGCGATCGATAAGGCTGGTTATGTTGGCGCGGTTCTGAAAAATTGCCTACAGATGCTGCTGCAATCGCTGATTTAGTTTAGCTAAGTCGCCTGGAGAGAGTGGTGAGAGCAATTCAGATCAGCTTGTTCCTTCCACCGTGGAGCTTCCGGTGTCTCAGCATTTAGATTTGGCCGCTGATGGGGTCGATCCACCAGCATCGAGCGTAAAAATTACGCCCTTTATATGCCGATAGCGAAGGGACGGTCGATTGACTATCACCGACGCTGAATGGCATTAAGTCAAGTAAGTCCTTTATATGGTCTTGGCGGATCCTGGCAGCCTCGCCAAATGTAACGACCAAGTCTAAATGAAAGTGTTTAATATCATTCGAAGTCCCTGCGGGGGAAGAATCGTTCAAGGTGTACAGTTGAGTATGGCATTACAACATGCAACAATAAAAAAAGTCCACGCGGAGAGCCTGTATAGGTTTTACATATTCGGGACCTCGTGCACAGGAGGGTTAGAATATGTGTATATTGCAAAATAATGCTCATGTCAGCTCAGAACACAGCAACTGTACTCTACGCAACCGTCGTCAACTACTGACTGTAAAAGAAGAGTGGTGAATTATGTAGTTTAAAAGTACTAATGAAATAGTGGGGCACGCACTTTTTAAAGTAAACAATTGTGGATGTAACCTGCACCAGATAGGTGAGAAATAATTATAATTCTTATTACGTAAAAAGTATGTCAAGGATTTTAAATGTTTTAATTTAAAAGTTTCAAGTTTAGGAAAAATGTGATTAAAAAACTTACGTTCAAACCTTCGTCCTTTTTGACAAATCTTTGTTAACTTTTGGTATCAAAACGTTTGTTACCAGTAACAAATTTGAAACTTATTTTGCAATGAACTATACGTCACATTTTGAGCTGTATGTGTAATGTCCTGCGAGTCCTATTATCAAGAACACGCCACGCCAAAAGAAACTATTTTATTTAATACAACCCAGAAAACTGATCAAACTGCGTATTTCGCTCAAAACTATATTCTTCTCTGACCATCATCACTTAGGTCTGTCCTATCTGTGGCCATTTTTGCAAGAGAGCAATGGCCTGTGCAAAACGACGAAAACACCAATTAATCAGACGGCCCCATTGAATTTTCTTTAAAACAATCTTCAATCATCTTACAACATTCCCCCCTTTTTTATAGTTGCAGAGAATAAATTTAGAATAGTTCACCACTTGCCTCCACTTGATGCATAATTCTTACACTACTGTTATACTACATCTTTCTTGTAAAATCACAACTCGTCAGCAATTAACAACTTAGAACACAATTTTTGGTACAATCAATTCTGACATGCAAATGCGTAAGACACTAAGGTTTAGGATCGTGTCGAAACCGAAAAAGCTAAATTTCAGAAAATGTTTCCCGGTAATAATAGATGATAATCGCCTAGAATTTCTACACTAATAGTTGTTGGTACAAATTGTTATGGTTGATGAATTTAGCCTTAATTGATAAATTATTCTCTAGTAGTAGTAACCTCATTGACGGTTGTATTAAATTTTCAACGTAAAATATAACGGTAGCATTAAATTTTTAATTTTAAAATACTGGTATATCAACTCAATATATGTAACGTAGCGCACTAGTTTTCGCCAATGTCCATATTTGAGAGTTTATACAGGCCTACTGGTTGTATTAAATTTCTAACGTGAAATACTAGTGACATTAACATTAAATTTGAACTTAAAATTTACAACTAAGGAGCCAAGTCCCCACAGTTAAACCGTACACGTATGCGCATGAATTACAATATAACAATTACATGTAGTATTAACAAGTAAGAGTCGTGTTGCCAAACTGCATTTCCTTGAGCAAGGTGGTTGTGGCTAAATACAGGGAGACTTGAAAGTTGTTTCCAAAATAGCAGCTAATTTCTGATTTCCAGCTACAGAAAGATGCAACCGATCGCTAGCGTATAATTTTTTGTCATGAAAAATAGTAGCTAAATCTAAAATTTGCACATTCGGAAGCAAAATATCACTAGCTCGAGCAGCGAGCAACTTCTTCTGAAAAATGGTTATAGCGTGGTCTCCTCTGGTGTGGGCGTTACAGGGTCGCAGAAGGAGGGTGCACAGTATAATTGTCTGGTACTGATTTGCGGCTGCATACACATTTGCCCATTTTACGAGTTTTTTAACTATCAAAGTGGCTGGGTGCAGAATACCGTCCTTGGTCACTAAATCATTAGTTCCCGCCAGGATCAGTAGTTTCTTGGTGTAGGGGCATGCGACGACAGATGCTACTGCAGTAACGAAGTGCCTGCTCCCCCCTCGGATAACGAGGACTGAGGCCGATGGCACCCATTTCGCCACCCTGGCTAAAAGGGAGTCGCCCACTGCCACGTTTTGATGCAGTGCTACTGGGTTACAGTCAGTGAGTAGATTTCGAATTTGCATCAGCAACAGGCCAGCTGTGTTCCTGCCTCGGCCATTTGCGTCTGCCCTAAATTTGTCGCTTGTGTCCTCCAACAGAATTCTTTGGTTTGTATTTAAAAGTTTCTCGAAACGTGACGGATTTTGAGTAAATTTTTCATAATTTAGTCTGAGCATACATTGCTCTTTGACACAATCCCATTTTTTTGAAAGCTGGAATTTTTGGCGACAATTGACGCGACAGCTTTTTACAGGCCATACCCAAAGATTCTGACGAGAGCCGAACGACTAAGTTGTAATCTTCGGCACATTTGGCCTTTGTGATTTGATAAATCTGCGCAACCGAACTGTACGTTTTACCGTTCAAAGTTATATTTGCAGCGTTCAGATTTGACAGGAAGGAAGATTCGCCGCGATATCGTATGGGCTTCGACAGCGACATCCTATAATGCAAAAATTTTGTGTAGACAACCGCACAATGAAATTTTATCCTACTTGAATCCTACCTATTTAGTTGAATTTTAACCTAAATTTTATCCCCTAATTCCTTATCCCGCAATGGAAATTTATCCCACTTTAATCTACGTGGTTTTAAATGCGTGTGTTGTGGTAAATCGCAAAACGATGTTGGATCAAATTTGAAACTAAATGGTTCACAGAACTAACTAACGAGTGGCTTATAATTTCTGGCCAAAACTTTCTTTTTGAAAACAGACCTACGGGTCGTACATCTACAAGATGCTGAAATAGGTGCACCCGGGCGCGTAATCAGCTAAAGACCATGCTCATCCCGAACTCTTTCGCAAACGACATCTTCGAGCAAATCGCTGCGGAGGCTTCTCACCTGGCTCTCTACAGTGAACGCTCCCTCAATTATTCCTACTATCCAGATGCTACTATTATGAAATTTTGTCACAATTTCTATTCAGCTAGCTAGTTTCTAACGAGTTCTAGCTAGTTTTGTAACGCTCCTAGTAAGACCTTGTTTTGTACCAATTCGCCTGTACTGATAAAAATAACAGTTAACAAAAAAACAGTTAACAAAAACCCATCACCCTACTGTGCTGTAAAATATGAGGTAACATGTAAGTTCATTTTCTGCTATCATGCTCAAGCCTTTGACCCCACAGTTAAATTAAATAATTTTAGCTAATTATTGGTTGGTTGCAACAACCAATCAGCTTGAACTACTGGTTTAATTTCGACACAAGCAAATTGGATACATGTCGCAAGCACTGGTAGGCCCTTTCGCCTAGTCGTATAGTTTCACAGAAATGGAGACAAAAGCATGGGCAGTTACCCTGGCGCCTCGGCTTCTAGATCAGCGGCTTCCACAAAATCTAGAGGATCAGTGAGTGGTAGTGGGGGAACCCTAGGGCCGAAACATACTTTCAGCCTGTTAAAGTGAATTTTATGCGCATTTGCGTTTTGCTTATTTAGTAATTTAATGACCGCTGTTGGCGCCTTGACATTTGTCACTCTATATGGTCCTACCCACCTATGAGCTAGTTTTCTGCTCTGGTCCTTCTCCTGTCTGGGATTATATACATACACCAGATCATTGATGTGGAAGGTTTTATTTCTAGCTGTTTTGTTATACTGTTCCTGCTGGTGGCCTGCTGGTCTTGTGACTTCGATATGGCATTTTGTGCTGCCTCCCATGCGGTTTGTAGCCTATGCGCTAGTCGGTTTTTGTAAGTATTTGCTGGTGTCGTTTCTGCGGTTCCGGCCATAGTTTTGATTCCCGGTATATAATGATATTTTCAGTTCTTTAAATAAGAAATAAACAAAATTCTTTTCAGTCTGAAATAAAATGTTGGCGAACAATAAGTGAGAAAGCAGAGGGAACCTTATCTAAATTTACGAAGCAGTCAAACATGATTGGTAAAAATGGAGTAATCAGATGGTCTTGGGTTACAGGGGCCGCCACCCAAAGGGGCGGAGCCCCTGTGCGGGCGCCAAAAATATGTAATGTCCTGCGAGTCCTATTATCAAGAACACGCCACGCCAAAAGAAACAATTTTATTTAGTACAACCCAGAAAACTGACCAAACTGCGCACTTCGCTCAAAACTATATTCTTCTTTGACCATCATCACTTAGTTCTGCCCTATTTCTCTAAGTTATCTGTGGCCGTCTTTGCAAGAGAGCAATGGCCTGTGCAAAACGACGAAAACACCAATTAATCAGACGGCCCCTTTGAATTTTCTTTAAAACAATCTTCAATCATCTTACATATGCTATGCCCGTATACCATGTAAAATTTGGGCGTAGATGAAGAAAATTTAAGTTACGGGCATACGGACAAAATGAACTGGAACCGTACTTTTAGTTCGAATCCACAAACTGCGGCACCGGCGTCTGGAACTCTGGGTCAATCATGAGAAACTGTGAGGCCGATTGGTAGCCTGTGAGCACAATTACGAACTACAAAATAAGATCTAGTTAAGTTACCTATGTAGTACTGACATACTAGCGTTTTTATCAAATAGTAGAGTTAAATCAATCAAAATACTAGAGTTTTACACTGAGGTCAAAGGTCAGCAATAATTGAACTCACTGCTGCTGTTTTTACAAACTTGACAACAAAATTTACGTATCAATTATGAATAAGTGAAACAAGAAAACTCATGAACGACTATGATATAATAAGAAACGATTTACCGGATGAAATATTGAAATATGCTAGAAATATAATAGTTGTCGTATGTATAATGGGTCTGTGTTGTGCTATAAAAGTTCTAAATTGTGCCACAGTGGGTTTGGACCGCCCCCAGACTTTCCAAGTTTTTTAGACTTTTCAGACACTCCGCTCCCCAAAAAATTGCTTTCAAAATGTGACAGCCTCTACAAAACGTCCTTTTTGGGTGGGGGTCATTAAACGACGCAAGGGAAAAGTGCTGTAGCGAGTAGCGACAATTGCCAACAAAAAATTCACCGTCTATTACGGGATAGCACAGGAGACACCCATTATTATATTCCACTAGGCAGACAAACCGTAGTAATCAATCAATTATACATTGGAACATTGGGCAGTGTTTTGAATGAATAATTTGACACTTTCTATTGCCATTTAGTTTTGACACTTTGTAAATACTATTTAATTATCATATTATATGCAATGTGCAATGTACGTAATATGTATATTGTATGTACAATACAAAGATCGGAATTGGATCCTTAAATTATGGGTGGTCAAATGTAACCAAACTAACTTTGTTTTTCAAGTTTAATCAAAAAACCACACTTATTAATTACCTAGCTACTTTTTATTACATTTTTTTGGGTGCGCTCATATCTGTATGGGCGTCGTAACCTACATATTTAAAAATATTTTATTTCATTTTACTACGTTTCATAAGGTATAAAAGAGGTTCAAAATCATTTTTAGTCAGTGTAGACGTGTAGTTGTCTTTTCTTTGTTTTTAAAGTTGTGCTCTGTCTATGGCTAACTTTTAGAAATGTAATAGTTTCACTTATTAAAGTTTAATTTGAAGTTTAGTCTAATCCCCCTTTATCTGCAGTATGCCTTAGTTGGCGTCGAAATGGCGGCCTTTGTCTAAAATGTTATGGCTGCTTTTCTCGTAACAACCGCCTTGTTTTTGTTCTGTTTTTTTTTGCTGCTAAGTTTTGCTATTTCCAATAAAATGCAGTTTGGGTGAATGCTTCGGACTTGATAAGTGATGCCCCAAATGACCACGGGTTTCACTACATAAGTATGCCAAAGGCCCTGTTCTTGGAAAATTACCAAAGGCCCGACGTAGGTACAAATGCCCTGATCAAGAAGGATCTTTTCGACGACGGGCTGCACCTATTCACCATCAGCACTCGCCTGCTCTAGGAGCAATGGAAAGGTTTTGTTCCAGAACTTTCACTTTGCTCTCGCAAATATGCGAACGAAATCTTTTGGAAGAAACCGAACAACGCGCTAGAGCGGTCGTTTTATTGACTTACCAAGCGGATTACAGAGCAGCCCTCAAAGCGAACTCGCTACGTAAGTAAGTTTGAGACGCAGCCAGCACAACCGACGGCCGGTAAGACTGAGGCAGACGTGGCGTTGTCGTCCACCGGGGTTGAATCGTCTCAAATAGAAGGGGAGGAGCAGATATCTACTAAACAACTTATTAACCTTGATAAGACCGGTGATAGCAGCAGTGCCTTGCCTACCGACAAAATTTGTTGCGAGACCCGAAAAGAGCAAGCTGAAACCATATGCCAGGAACCGAGGGCAAAGTACCCTTCCTGGTCAGATAGTTGATCAAACTCATACATGCATGAAGGGGGGATGGGGGGCCCCTTCAAAATCAAGGACCGGGGCGGAGAGGCCCCGAAATTTGGCAAAATTTAGTAAAAATGGTACTTTTTGGGAAAAGTGTATAAAATTTCGCAAAATTTAGGGTATTTTTGGTCGATTATGGGGGGAAGATAACCGAAATTTGACCGCAGAGACCCACAAAATTTTGACCCAGTTACATGTATCATCAAAGCCCAAGCCCATCCTGTCCTCAGGTGGGCTTCGCCACCACAAATACGTTAGGTTTTCCCAATCCAAATCCGTCACCAGTTTGTCAATCACCATACCCATCCTGTGCTCAAATGCGCCTCCCAAATTCTCTTGCTCAGAACCCATCCTGTCCTCAATTTAGCCCCTCAAACGCGACAAATGTACCAGGTTCTAAAAGATTTCGTTATCTACCATCTGAACTTGAACTTGAACCCATCAGCGGTTGAAAGCTATTGGGGCCTTTTTCGCTTTGGGTGCTAGCTTCATTCTGTTTCGGATATATGCTCTCTACTGCATTCGATCAGTCGTTGCCGTTTCTGCGTCTTCTAGTTTGCACCAAGGTATAAGTGGCGCTAAGTCATCGGTCACCTGTTGAACCCACATTTTTTGTTGGCCTCCTTGTTGGTTTTCCATCTGGGTGGGGGTCACTTATTTGGCAGCGCATTGGCAGGCATGCGAACAATGTGGCCAAACCAGCGTAATCTGCAGGTTTGAATGAGTTCTAATATAGTGGGCTGGTCATCGCATTGCGAACGGATGTCTTCGTTCCGTAATCGTTCAACCATGGAGTGGCCGGATATAGTTCTTAGGCAATGCATGCTAAAGACTTCTAGACGGCAGAGGTTTTCAGCTGTTAGGGTTCAGGTTTCGCAGCCGTACAGCAATATTGCGAGCACAGATGCTCTGTAGATCTTTATTTTGGTTGGCATGCTCAACTGATGGTTATTCCAAATGCTTCTGAGCTTCTCCATGGCGTTCGCGGCAGAACCAATTCTGGAACGGATTTCAGTTTCGCAGGTATCGTTATCGCATACAATCGACTCCAGGTATTTTAACTAATTCACTGCTTCGATTACGTCATTGCCGACTTTCAGTCTATCAGAATTGCATGGATACCCATGGATTTTGTCTTTTTGCTGTCAATTTGCAAGCCAACGAGCGAAGCAACTTGGCGCAGCTTATTTAACAGAATTTGGGCAGTGCGAACATTGTTAGCAAATAGAGCCACGTCATCTGCAAAGATGATATCTGTCCAGCTGCAGGATTGACTGGTCTTGATTCCGTCGTGGTGAGCTAGAACTTTCAAAAAGATACAGGTTTTCACTATTTTGAAAAGTTCAGGGCTAGTCACGCAGCCTTGACGCACTCCTGTTTTGATTTCGATAGGATCGGAGAGTGTAATAAGTTTTGACTTGGCTTTTGGATTCATTGTAAAGGCTTTTTAAACGATCTATTAGGTCCATAGGTATGCCGTCTCCTTCCATTATTTTCCAGAGGGAATTCCAGTGCACAGAATCAAATGCAGCGGTATAGATAATTATTTGAAGAAA